>JAVTVY010056455.1:0-31707 GCA_036873755.1 Hanleya hanleyi
TTTTGCCTTCGTAGGTCACCTCGTACCACACTTCATTGGCTCGCACGTTGTACCACGAGTAAGGGTATTGGACATCCACGAGGGCACATTCCCAGCGTTCAGGTAAATGTAACGGTTGCGGTAACTGGGTGACGTACTTGGCCACGGTGTTGTCAGGAAACACATCCAGCGAACTGTTACTGGGTAGGGTCAGGTAAAACATGGCGACTGAGCTGTCCTGCTGCTGCTGTTGGTTTTAATAGGTCTTCCAGGCCTTGGGCGATTGTGTGCGGCGTCGTGTTCGTCGCGGTGACTTGCTACGTGTCACGGCTCTGGAGATGTGGGGTGTCTTGATCAAGGGTGTTTTTTATAGGCGCGAAAAGAAAGTGCCCGTTGTGGTGGTGTTTTGGGGGGTGACTCCGGTTCCCATTCGACTTCCCAAGAAGGTAGTGGGCCACTCGGTGATTGCTGGGTTTGCTGCATAAAGGCCCAGCGGTGGGGGTTCCCCACCAATTCCTGTGGTACATGCATGTCTTTCAAGCCTCGAGCGAAGACCTCCCATCCTCGAGGATCCGTGTGCGACCTGCGTTGACGCATCAGGTCATTCACTAAATCCGTCATGTAGGTCCCGGGGACCACTTGATTCTGTACCAGTAGTTCGCCTTTATCATTCCAAGTCATGTTAGGATTCTGTTTCATCCGTTGTAATACCAGGCCAGCTTCTTTCTTGAACGATGCAGGTACACTCTTCAGGACTTCGTCTTCCACCCACTGTGGGGCTGTGGGGGCTACCTCTTCGGCTGTTGGAGCGGTGCTGAGGTCGGCGGTCTATGTCACGTGGTGGTGGTGGTGGTGGTGGTGGTGGTGGTGCTGTTGCTGGGGTAGACAGGGTTTTGTATTGGTCCATGAACGTCATGTACCGTTGAAGCGTCATTGTACCGTTGTACTTTCTCACTGTCGCTTAACCCCGGTCTCTGTAAGATCTGTTGCATCTCTCCATCGAGGGCTGTTTATGGTCTTCCGTAGGTGGAGACCGGGAGTAGGAGTGATTGGAGGTTTGCAGGAGCAGCGGTTTCGACGAGGGACCATTTTTTTCGCATGGTTCATTGTCGGCCGAAGAGAGAGTCCACCCCAATACTGGACCCTTCACGGAGGCCAACGGTGCTTGCATGGCCCCGAGAAAGCCGTCTTTCTGTAACACCTTTTTCTTTTGTGTTTGAGGGACCCGCTTCTGGACTGGGTTCGGAGACCTGTCTTATGCTTGGCCAACTTGGTCTTCTGAGCCGGAGTCAGTGGTACGTTGCCTTTTAACAGATTGTACCCGATCTCGCACAGACAGCGTACAAGGTCAGGGTCCGCACCGCGTACAATGGTTCGGACTAACTCGGGTGGGGCCGTCTTCAATACACGGAGCGTGGGAGCGTGCTTCCGTACTCGCGCAGACATCCTGTACAGCTAATGCTAGAACCCACAACTCTGCCCTTTTTATCCACCTCACAGACAAAGTCAACCCTGCTGTGGTATTCATTCTTTTTATTATTCCCCATCATCAAACACACAAACCCCAGCTGGGGGGCGCCACTGTGGGTGTGTTTACATTATTTTTGCATGTACACGTGGTGGGTCTCTCCGGGAAAGATGCCGGTCCGTAGTCGAAGGTGGTCGGGGGTGGCTTGCTTGAGGTCGAAGAGCATATACCCGTGCTGAGGGGTTGTGGCATCTTTGAAGGCTTCCAACGCAAACGGTGTGCGGCCGGGATACATCTGTCTCGCCAGGTGCAGCAGTTGAGTGGTATCTCTCGGGTTTTTGAAGACCACCAGGTAGTGGGCATTTAAGCTGATATTCCGATGTTCTTTGTTTTTACTGAACAGATTCTGCACAATGTAGATGATGCTGAGCCGTCGATGATGGCTGCCTTTGGTAAAGAGTTGGGTGACCCGTGCATCCGTCTCCGCCATGAGATCATCCAGAACCACCAAGGTGTCGGGTTCCAAATCGGCCAGGTTGGGTAGGCCTTCCACGAACGTGATGTGGGGCATTGCTGCATACGCTGCCTGCCATTCTCCGTAACACCACACGACTCGGGCAATGGGTGGGGTGATCATGCTGTCGGCGTGTTGAAGGAGCTTCCTGACGAAGTGCGTTTTGCCGGAGCCCGTCGGTCCTGCGATGACGCAGGTGAAGGGATGCTGCCACCGAGGGTCCATGGTTTGAGGTCTATCCGTTGTCGTGGTAACCCGCTCTTGTAAATTTCGTACGAGTGAACTGGAGTGGTGGTGGGTACAACGTCGGTCGTCGTTGTCTGTTCACGTTCAGAGATGGTGCTGGGGGTGGGTACAACGTGGGTGGTCGTCGTCGTTGTCGGTTCACTGTGAGGGATGAAATCCGGTGGGTCTTGAGACGTAGTAGGTGTACTTGGTGTAAGTGTAGAGCTCGACGTGGCTTGTACGCGGGGTGTGGTGGTGGTAGTGGTGACTGGGCTCGATACGACTGGTGCTCTCTGTAGACCCGTTTCACTGATGGCTGGTGTTCTCAGTTGGTTAAGTAACGTACTGACATAGGCTACGTCGTAAAACACACCTCCGTACAACACACTCAGCAGGGTTAGCAATAGCACCCCAAAGCCCACTTGCGCTTTGCGCGTTTTGCGAGACGCTGTCTTCGGAGGCAGCTGCTGTTGGTCCATAGCACTGGGGTCGGACGTGGAATGAAGGAGGACGGCAGTGGTGTCTGGCTTTATAGTCGTTTCACCTGGTTGGCAGCGACCCAGGAATTGAAGGAACTGGGCCAGCCTTGCCATTTTACGAAATGAAACAGTTTGCCACGTCGACGTTCCGTTTTCAAAATCTGCTCCACCGTGTAGTAGTCTTGCTGTGTTTTTACAACAGGCTGTAATTCCGTGTCGTAAAACGTCCCCAGCAACGTTTCGCCTTGGAGATCTTCCAGTTCATAGACTCGCCGCTGTCGGGGTAGGCGCCGTTTAATCAGGAAGTGCTCATCGCTCCAGTTGGGCAAGTAACTTTTCTCGAACTTGCCCTTGACTTTACTGATCCGTACAGGGTCGCCGACCTTGTACACCGCCTTCGTCGTTCGCTGCGATGGCCTGGGGTACAAGACACGCCGGACTTGGGCTTCATTGCGTTGGGTCACGGTAATGGGGCTCTCTCTATACTTCGATGATAGGCTCGATTGTAACCCCTCACCAGTTTCGGGAGAACATCGATGTACCGCCTTGTATTCTTATAGGTGAAATATTTATACATGCGGCCTTTGAATGTCCTGTTGAACCTCTCCACCACGGAAGCCTTGGTCTCGTTGTACGTATGGAAGAAAAACACCTTCTGTTTCTTGAGAAAGGCTTGGAACGGTCTGTTGAGGAATTCCGTGCCTTCGTCGGTTTGCAAATACAAAGGTTTGCGCCCGGTCTTGAAGATGTCTTTGAACGCCGCTATGAGATTTGCCCCCGTTTTCGTCCGGATGGGTACCACCCACGCATACTTGGATAGGATATCGATGCACGTCAAGATATACCGATTCTCATCGTTGTGTTTGGCAAAGGCGCTCATATCCACCAAATCCGCTTGCCACTGGGCATCTATTCCTCCCACGATGACCCGGTTCCGTAGAAAATGGCGACGGACAGATCGATGTAAGGTATAGGTGTCTTGTCTTCTTAACCAATCTCGGACTTGGGCACGTTGTACCCCTGGGGTTTGGCCGCTCGAGAGAGAGCCGACAATGCACTATAGGCTGCCGGACTGTCGGGACTGTAGTATAAGTTATCCAACACCTTCTCCCAGCGCTTCATGGTGACAAAATGATGATGGACCCTGGCTCTATCGTTTATTTATAACGGGTATATCTTGGGCCTGAGTTTCTTTCTGATTTTCTTCGTGGACTTCCACAGTGGCCATGGTCAATGACCAGTCCAACTCGTCTGATGACCGCTTGATAAGCACTTCATCCACATCCACCACGGCATCTTCCAATGCAGACCATAGATCAGGGTGAAGGGTAAAATGCACTGTACCTCCATCTAGCCGAGCCAATTGAGCAAAGAAAGGGCCGCGTCGGATGTACACATCGTGACACAAGTGGATGAGGTCGCCGTCCAGTTCACCAGACAACACCCGTTTGAATTTGGTCCAGCCCTCCCGGGACAGACGAATGTGAGCCGGGCACGGTTGTGTAGGGTCCATGTCTCCCACCACCTCCTCCATGATATCGACCTTATCCGCATACACGTGCAGGAAAACCTCGGGGGTCAAGCTGAAATACGCCAGTACTATATGCTCCGTCATGGTCAGTACGTGAATGGTACCAGATTTCACTGTCTCTCGTATTTATAGGGAGAACCCCGTGAGATCAAAGGATCAGGTGGTCATGTCATTGGGCTGACTGAGTGTAGCGGGGTAATCAATGGCATCGTCGTCGGGTTCATGTAGTTGTTCATGGGGTTCAGCCATTGGCCCCGCGGCTTCATCACGGATTTTTTCTTCTTCTTCATCGTTCTGGCCCGTCATGTGTGTGTGGGTGGCTTCATGAGGTGACCCTGTCATTCCAGCCTCTGCGCATTCTATACATATAGTATTTTCTCCATCCGCTTTTTTTTCATTAGGTTCATCTAGTGCGTGTTCGATAGCATGAGCCCATGCCAATTGGTGGGGTGATCGATCGTCGGGTATAAATAACTGGTCCACCAGAGGGCCTATTTTCTGCAAGGCTGACCACAGAGAGGAAGTTAGGAGGAAACTTCGAGCCGGCTCTTGGTAGCGTCCCACCCGTGGGTAGAGCGCAGTATGGTATACGTAGTTGGCCTTGTCCAGGTGGATCAGGTGTCCGTCTAACTCTCCGCTCAACACCAGTTTAAACTTAGTCCACCCATCACGCTGTAGTGTCACCGTATTCGATAAAGTCTCAGGGGACGCCCTCCAATCCCCGCCACTATCTTCCACCAGAGTCACATAATCTTCATAAACGTATAATCCCACCTGGTAAGGTGTAAGGGGGAGGATGGCTCGTAGGACGGATGACATGCTTGGTCCAAATGTCGAACGGTGAATGACACACACTCTGTCTGACCCTGGTATTTATAGTGTCAATACCACAGCGCCAGGGTGAATAGGGCACAGACTAGTATGAGGCCAACCAGCCGGTGCTGGTTGCGGCGTGAGCGCTCGTGGTCCATAGCCCGAGCATCAAGGATGGCTGTCATAGTCCAGTAGTGGTGAGTGATGGCACGCCTCTCCATCGAGTGCACTCTGTGGAGGACCGCTTCTGTGAACTCGTTCAGGATCTGGCGTCGTCCCTCGTTGTCGTCGCCATCTGCAAACATGGACCCGACCACTGCTCGGTAACCCGTGAATGAATTCACCACGGTGGCATACTGTAAAATGCGAGTCGCATGGGGCTGGGTCTCCGCCATGGCTCTGTAGAAATGAAGGTGTGGGATCCAGAGGGACGTGTTTTATAGACCAGATGTAGCTCTACGGGTATAGTCCGTGATACGTACTATTCTGATGGGTTAGTCCAAAAAAAGGGAGCAACAACAACAACACAGATTACAGATCAATCCTTTTATTATGCGTGAACAACATAGAAATGCATGTACTGACCTGTCTGTGGGAGGTTTCCCACAATGGCGTTCACCTTCGCGTCTTTTCGTGTACGTCCGTGTCTTTTCGTTAAAGTCCGTGTATCTTCGGTAAAGTCCGTAGGCATTGGGCAAGGAAGCTTTTTCCCGAGACCGAATCACCGCCAGACATGACTGCATCACCGCGGATGAATACATTCTTGCACTCACTCACACCACAGGTCGAGTGAGGTATCAAATTGAAGCATAGGTGAAGGAGCATTTAATGGACTGGGTGTGGAGTTGACATATCGATAAAAAATGGATATGACCTTGAACTGATCACGTGACCTCCCCGTGAGGGAAAAACCCCAGAACCAAGTCAGTACATGCATCCCATAGTCCCAGGTCACGCCCGATTCACGCAGACCGGAAGTGACGTCATACACCTGCGCACAACCGTGATGGAAAAAACCCAGAACCAAGTCAGGACATGCATTCCACACAGGCAGAATGCAGGCAGGCAGACAGGAAGGCAGGCAGGAGGACTGGCTGGCTGGCTGGCTGGCTGGCTGATCAAGTCAGGTCAGGTAAGTCAGATTGAATACACCCTTTCCCTAAAAATCAACTCCTTTTATACATTTTACTACTGGCGGCCATCTTGTACCCACCTCCCACATCTTCCACTGGCGGCCATCTTGTACCCACCTCCCACATCTTCCACTGGCGGCCATCTTGTACCCACCTCCCACATGGCGGTCATCTTGTACCCACCTCCCACATGGCGGCCATCTTGTACCCACCTCCGACATGGCGGCCATCTTGTACCCACCTCCCACATGGCGGCCATCTTGTACCCACCTCCCACATGGCGGCCATCTTGTACCCACCTCCCACATGGCGGCCATCTTGTGCCCACCTCCCACATGGCGGCCATCTTGTACCCACCTCCCACATGGCGGCCATCTTGTACCCACCTCCCACATGGCGGCCATCTTGTACCCACCTCCCACACATCACGCATGCGCACACCGCCCCAATACCGCCCCATTTTACACACTTATGACGTCACACAAGGTTCTGCGCATGCGCAGTGAGGCGCTATTTCGCCAATTTACGCCTTGTATACTACTATCACCCATTAGGAGGATCGTGCCTTTGGTGCTGAACTGGGCAATTTCTGTTTCTAATATATCATACTGGTTGTTATAATATGGTGAGTCAACAGGCGGTATATAAAAACAACATATATAAAGATCTTGTTTCCATCCAAACACTTTGCCTGATAGTTGGACCCATAGGGTGGAGGCATTGTCAGTTGGCACCTCTGTTATAGAAGGGTGATATTCATTTTTATAGAGAACCAGCAGTCCCCCAGATCCCCTGCCACAAGATTGCCTGGAAGTTTTCACACTGTGTTTAGAAAAATTTTCATACCCTTTTAAGTTTGTAATTACGGAACGGTTATCAGTATTATTTTTTGAAGTATGGGTTTCTTGGAGGCATATTATATCATGTGCCTCAATTGTCTGTTGTACCTCTAGAAGTTTAAGTTTATCTTTTAACCCATCAATGTTCCAAGACAGAAATGACAGCATGCCCTTACAGTTATCTAAGGACCACATAGTTTTGACCATATAGTGTTGAAAAATCCCAGAATAATTTTTGACTAAGAAGCTGAAGTTTAAGTGAATTAATGTACATGAAGAGAATATGTATGGAGTAGTTCTAATATTTCATCATGTATTAGAACTGTACTATATCTGATGACGGATGGGTATTCATTGAACGCCACACTAATATTTGGCTTTTGACAGTAAGATTTGAATCTTTACTATTTTTTAAGTAAAGGTTTTCTCTGTGAATGTCTAAATTGGCTTATCTAAATACATACATCGATTGGTTATTGTAAAGGTTGCCAGTAACATAGCTACCAGTATTGTCAACCTGTATGGATACATATTCTCTTCATATCTGTCAGGTCTGTGAGGATATGTTTATCACTAGCATAATTCACAATTTACAAGTAGGAATACATACGGCTATAATGGTTATCGTTAATAATAAGATATATAAAAATATGACAAGTCTATTTGTGTACATCGTCATGCATTTCTTTAACTATGTGAAATAATAAAACGGTATCTGTGTTATCGTTAAGAAATAAATATATCACATATGGTAAGTCCATGACTTTTCGATAAATAATAAAATATATCACATATGACAAGTCCATGATTTTCGATAAATGATGAAATATATCACATATGACAAGTCCAAGTGCACATACATTTCATACCCCATAAAATGATAAAACTGTATCTCACACATGTCTAATATTCAATTTATGATTCGTGTGTATTAAATTAGAGATACACGTATGTATAGTACTATCATTGAATAACATGTCCTCTGTAATAGTGTGCACATAAGATTGTTATCCCTTAGGCATAACTGTATATATATAAACTGTGAATAAAGTGTATTTGTGCACTCACTTTTTCTGACCATCATAAAATAGCACTACCGGTATCATGAATGCAGTCCATAAATGGTAATACATGTATATTCACATGTATGATTTCGTGAACAAAATTTACAGTCAAGTCATGGCTTTCGATATTCATTATATTCCTGATAGTAGTGTTGCTTGATTTCATAACTTGGCACAGAGTTGGTATGAATGTAATGAAAATCAGAAATGATAGTCTGGTCATGATATGTTATTAGAATATCAGTAGTGCTTTGTGTAATATCACAGAAAATAGATATTATGATATTATAATACGGTTAATGAGCCATTGCTGAGTATAAGAGGGATCGGTAGAGAGATTAAACAACAGTTTCTAGGAGTGGTGTAAACCGGTTTCTCATAGTCCAAGCCACAGAGTCCTTATTTGAATAGTGATGGTAGTTTGGTTTGGTATTATGAAGTCCATGCTTTGGTTTAGTGAACTGCCACTTTCCTGGAAATGGTGAGCGTGCTGCATCTCTGTTATGATATGATGGGTGCCCTATACGTCCATCCTGGTATGTGTACCCATGATTTTGTACGATCATAGGCCTTTTCTGACGATTGCTGGATGATAAATCGGCTGGTTGGTAGGAGAGTCCAAAACATGGGTAAAGGGTTTGTTTGTATTTTCGGATGAGTCGGCCGACCCCAATCTGGTTTAGATGCCTGTGGTCATTTGACACAAAGAAGTCGGTGTTTTCACTAATCTGTAGTAGACTTAGATACTGAACGTTGAAGGCAGCACAAAGTTCTCTGAACTGGTTGTCCAGTGAGACTTTCTTTGAGTCTGAGATATTTTGATGAAACAGGGCAGAGAAATATACCTTGCAGTTGTCCTGTAGCTGGGATGTATTCTCAAACAGTACTGTGAGGTCATTGAGAACAGTTAGTTCATCACTTTGATCAATATCATTACCTCCTCCTTGGATGACAAGATGTTTCGGCGGGTGTTTCATATTTTTCACAAAGTTAGTCGCACCAACAAGTGTTTTGTTACGAAGCTCTATCCTCGTTGTTTTCTTGTTAGGAACAAGAAATCTTGGGTTAATAGGTCGAACATTCGAATCACCAATGATAAGAACATCTGTTCTGGGTCTTGTACTGGAGGAGTTGTCTCCCATGTTTTGATATTTGTTTCTTCTAACTTCTTGCGAGTCTGGAGGTGGATCAGCTTGGGTTGGGTCTAGAGTAGGTGGTTTCATGTGACTGGATTCCCTCTCTATCATAACTGAGAGAGGACTGCTAGTTGGGGCTGTATGGGTTTCCTCTTCTGGGATAATTATTTCTGCAGGAACAATTTCTTTAACATATGTGCTCGTACTTTCGGTTTGTGTGGATGTCTCTTTATTTCCAGCCTTTAGTTCAGTCTGTACCGAGGAATCAGTATGTCCAGTACATCTGTTCAGAATTTGGGCATACGACGGAGCTTGTTATGCTTGGGCATATCAGGAGCTTGTTTACAATGTATTTCAAGACAATGCCTGTTCAAGTCAACCTTCAATAATTAAACTCCCCTCGTATTGTTCGTAAATCCAGATATTTGATTGGCTGATTACTGCTAAATTTTTCGGTTCATATACTCCAATGAATCTAAAAATATATGCCACGCCCACAACGGGACTACTTTTTTTGCTATAAATAGCACTGGTCGAAGTGTAAATCGATTCAGATTTTGGAGCATAATATTGCTCGAATAATGCCAACAGAAAACTCTAAAACCAACTGGAAAGAGTCAATTTAAATATTTATTTGTACTGAGAAAATTGTTGTAAAATTACAAGAATTTCGAAGAGAAAAGAGCCGAGATAATGTCTGTCGATCCTGGAAATCAGATCAGCATTAAATCGACATCTCCGTGACCTTGAACGAGATTTTGACATTAGGTTTTCGCTTACCCACTTTTAATACAAATCATTATCAAGAAATTATTACACCCGGTGAACTCCTGAAACCCACATTTTACTTGAATTCTGGTTCTCTTGAGATACAGAGACTGGTAAGATAATATCCATTCATTCGTTACCGTTCCCGTGGAGTGGAATTTCATCCACACGCTTTTAGTTTTACTGTTGTGACGAGGGGGGAGGGGAGGGGGTGGAGTTTTGCACTGATGGAAACCAAAGGGAATATGTCGTCCTCTCTCACGAAACCAAACACAACAGTTGACAGATTATCAGAACTGGTACACTTCGAATCTGTGAAAGAATATCAATTTTCGCGTTTCCTGTCTCTGATATCACACAAATTTATGCGTCCGCTCAAACACAACACAGCACACTCCCTCGATTCCAGTCCACGTGTGACGGGTACAGGCGATGCAGAGTTTCGTCACATTATTGATCTGAGCGGACACCGAAAGGAACAAAGTCCGATTATAAACTGCGACAGGGGATGTTCCTCAGCTCAGAACAACACATTCATCAGTGAAATCGTCCTCCGTATGCACAGTTGCCTGGCCTGTGGGATATTGTATGATCGATGTCTAAGTATAATGTTTTTCAAAAAATTATGAAAATTAATAAATATATATATTTTTTTTTTAAATCGATTTTTTTTAAAAATATTTTCCTAAGTGTATTTCTCTTTCATCTTTGGCTCAATTAAAGTCATTCCCTGTAATGTCAAGCCGAGTTACTACAGTTTTTAATTATCTACCATACCCTGCCCTCTATGACATAGAATAAAAGAGAAGTTGGCAATCAACACGGTCATTTCAAAACATTCTCAGAAAAGAACGAACGCCTACCTTTCCAAATGCCATCCGTTTATTACTTCCCAAGTGGACCAGCCTTCGGAATATGTGCGCTTTGAATATCTAAACCTTCCCTTGAGGAGAGAAATTCATTCTTCGCGCCAAAACACGGCTTTTCAAACTTTTCGCCAGCTCTCCGGCAAAAAACACTTCCGTCAGAATTTTATGGACCGGGCTATACAATATTATCAGCGACGATTGGTCGAAATTATCTCCAAAAGTCAGGGGCAGATAATCCAGTGGGCGGGAGATGACATTTGTGAATTTCTCGTTCGTTTCACATTCAATTTTTTCTCCTATTGGATTAGTTTTGCTTGATTTATTTAATTAAAAGAATTGACTGTGATTTTTTTACGTTTATTGGGGTATGAAATTAAAAACCGCTGTGCAAACTTCTCTCTAACAAACGTTGAGTGAAATTTCACTCAAGTAAGAGTGGAAATTCATCCCACTCAATACTTGAGTGAGATTTTCACTCAACTTGAGTTACTTTTCACTCAACTTGAGTTAAATGCACTCAACTTGAGTGACATTCACTCAAGCACAAGAGTGGAAATTCATCCCACTCAAGTTGAGTGAACTTGAGTGGTTTTAACTCAAGTTGAGTGAAAAGTAACTCAAGTTGAGTGAAAAGTAACTCAAGTTTGAGCGAACAGGTACATTTCACTCAAGCTTGAGTGGAACAGTTCACTCAAATTTTTTTAGAGAGTTTGTATGATCCGCTACGCGGAATCTTACAGTTTGCACAGCAGTTGTTTAGTTCATACCACAATGAACATAAAAAGTCACATTCCCAGCAAATAATTTTTGTCTGATTTGACGTGCTTGAAATATTGGGATATGGAATAGAGTATATTGATAGAAAACCTGGAATACTGCTTGAGACATTCATATTGAATGGTGATGGCTGATGAGAATATTGCCCATATGGAACAAATGGCTGGATTCCAGCAAATAAAAAGTTCATGTTAACCATAAACAACATACAATTAATAATACTATCAAATAATTATGTTTATTCCTTGTCGACATCGATATATTACAAAAAAACTTCACTTGCTAATCTCGATTATGTTGCTTATTGTGAAAATAAATGAAGTTATGAAATAAATAGCCCCCCCAAGGAAATATAATTTATATACAGGGCATCGTCGACTGTGCTGTTGTCTTCCACTCAGTGTGTGCATGAATATGCAACAACAACAACTTGGACTATTTGGTTGGCTTCGACAAAAGTCATCACCCGACAAATACTGTGCGATATATAGAAATGCCGAATGGTCTACCAGGAATGATTGTGTTGTAATGACATAAAATGGCGGCAATAAACTTACCAGAAAAGCAGCAAAAAATCGCATCGTCCATCTCTACAAGCTGGCGAGCCGCCATGTTGAATCTCCCGCTGTTTTAGTACTGAATAAGTAACAGACTGTTGTAGCAGTTTCTTACCCCATTTTAGTATGCTGCCAGCTACGTGTCACTCGTGAAGCATGATGGGAAGTGGAACCCGACTACAGAAGCAAGGCCCATTGAAATGCATTGCAATGAGGGTTCCCCATTATTTGAATATTGTCCAGAATGTGGCTTCAAAATTTCGTTGGGATCCATAGCAAACCGTATTGGAAATAACATGAGTCGTGGGTTCCCCATACGACAATTATTTGGCGGGAGATTTCACGTTGCTCTCCTATACCTCCGTCTGATCGACGGAGGTAAAAATACTGTCCAAATAAAACTACATGTACATGAGTTTTAAATCCTGGAAGTGTTTCATTGTTGGGCTTGGCCTTAAAACTGGGACACTATATAACGGATCCCAGGCTGAACAGTACAATATCCAAGTGCAGGCCTGTAATATTTAGAGGGCAGTATTTCCGCCTGACCTTTTTTGTCTCGGTTGGAGTGTCAAAAGATAAATAATAGCTAGGAAAGTAATTGCTCGCTTGGCATTTTGTTTGAGAAGATTAATTTCAGTTCCCCTTGGTTTATCTTATGTACAACTACCGACTGGAACAAGGAGTATTTTGTATTCAACACATTCTGGTTCTGGTCGATCGTCATACGTTCAAACAGAGAAATAGAATCTACGGTATCTTGCAGGGATAGACAATTTCTCGGCTCTATATATCTGGAGAATCGTGAGATTTAATATCTTGATATTACTCAGAGTGTACAACAATATGTTGTAATTCCTGGCAATGGAACAATTTCTTTCATAGCTTATGTTTTGTTTTTGGCACCAATCGTACCACACTGGGACATTCATTCTTTGCCAGCCATTTAACCTGTGTGAATAATGAAAGTTCCTTTAACACCGCCCTTCTTTAACAATGAACTGACTGAATATTGTATAATCTACGACACTCGCAAAACTGATGAATTCTTGATCAAATATTCTAGAAAATTTACAAAAAAACCCTGTAGTGCTTTACTTTTTATATTCTAGAATATACGCAAGGGTGAATTATCGATAAACAAGTATTCGAAAGGCTAACTGAGCAAAGTTTTGCCGTAAATAGAGAGCCTTTCAACTGGAACTTGTCTAGGTGTGCTCCATGGCTACAACTGAATTCGTGCTTCCATTTTGAGTTTGACTGGTCTGTTCAGTGTGTTAGTGGGACTGGAAACATTATTGTGCTCCGTAACAAAAGAATTCTCTGTATAGGTGTCCGTTTGCGCACTCCGGCACCGCATTAGAGTGAATGCTCGTCTAATAATTGCTCTGACTTTGGGACAGAAGATGGTGTATATGACAATGTTGATGGTGAAAGTAAGATAATACAGGAGCTGGAAAAGATGCTGGACGAGATATTGTTCAGGAGAGATGTCCGATACCCCACGTGACCAGACAACGAGTAACAAGGAAATACGGGTAATATGGCTAGGCAAAGGGAGCAAGATAAAAGACACTGACACGGCTGTCAACATTCTCGCGACTTGCTGCTGCATCAGTACACTCAAAGAAACTTTTAGATCCCGGAACATTAGCCGACTTCTCGTCTTTAAAGACCATACCGCTTCAAATGTTAGGATTAGTAAGACAATAATTGTGACTGATGGAAAGATAAGAGTTACCAAAGTATCTATATACGTATAAGCAGAGGTTACAGATAACATTCCTTGATCCCCCTTGGCAAGCGTGGAATCCATCTATTTCGTCAACACTGTTAATCATTAGGGTTGGTGAATACAGAAGGCACGATAAAACCACCATGAAAACAATACAACTTATCGCCTTTCTCGGCGTGCAGAGAGAGCCCACTTAATATGGGTACCGTACTCGAATCAGGTTCTCTAGCGCCAGTGCAACAACAAACCAAACCGATGTGAAAGCGCTCACATATATCAGGTAAACAACGATTTGACACACTCCGTATGTGTACAAAATATCCACACGAATGCTTTCTAGCCAAACAACACATGTACACAGTAGAAATACTGTATCGGATAAGGACTTGCCCACAAGCGTCAACCCACAGGAAGATTTGCGGAACGTCTTTGTTGAGAAGACTAACAAGGCAACTATGTTAGCATTGCATATTTGTCCTTGTCAGACGTCAGCAAGAATATATCATCCACTTCGTATATAAAAATTGATTCATTGAGTCTTTGTCGAAAAGAAGGACTTGAAGCATTGTCCATCGCATCCATGTTGCCGCCCACGATCTCCATTTTCATCATGGTAACGCTCTACAAATGAAACAGAAGACATAACTGAATAATGCGTATATGTACAGGTTACTATATTATCCACATTTGAGGAAATATGCGACATGTAGTACCATTCTCATCGATAGAAAATCATTGGCTTGGGATTACTGATGTAATTAATAATCAGTCCCCTGGCATTAGTCTATAATTAGTCTTCACCGAATAAACGCAATAAATCCATAAAGGCCCCACGGAGCAGTGCATATCCGTGGATGCAGTCTATGGGCCGTAAACTCCCATCTCGATCGATATATGGGAAATATCTCAAGCTAACTGTAAATTATTAGAAAATATAGATTCAAGCATGATTGTCACATTTTCTGCTGAGCACCTAGCATCCATTGCATGGATGCGATCACTTGATCCTGAAACGTCATTATCATCGGTTGAAATATTTGATATCCTTTTGACATTCACTTCCAAGCATGTCATATATAGTCCACTTCCCGACAGACCAATGTAGGAACCAGTTATTGAGAAGAGTTGCCAAGAAGAGTTTTGAAAACTTTCCGATATCCGATATACCAAACCATGTAAAAAGGTTCAGATATGGTCTATATTTAAAACCCATTGGCTACGTGTTCACTGATATTGCTATTTTTGTGTGGTCCCATTTTCTGGATTGTCCCATTTTTTTTCTTTTTTTTCTTTTTTCGATTGTCTTCGTGGTATAGACGATCACGTAGGGAAACAGCGCAATCGGTTCTCCATGGCATTCTTGTAGTTGAAGCTTGATTTTTCATATTCCGTTCCAATTCTTTTAATGTAGCATTCAAGTCTTCATATCGCTTCATTGTTTGCATTTTATCTCTTGCGTTACACATCGGGCTGACCATATGTCTTCTTTATCGGATTTTTTCTCTAGCTTGTGTGCATGTTTTATTACTTACGTTATATGAACCGTTGTGTTTGAAATACAAATTATTGCATAAGGCACGTTCATTCCCAGGTAGATCAGTTAGCAACTTTATAGAATAGGTACCTAGGTCACATTTCACTTTGTGTTATTTTGTAATCTGCAATTGTCAATAGGTAATCCTTTTGTTTCCAATAAGAACGAAGATGTAACAGGCGAAATAAACTCTTTAAATAGTTTTGATGAAGACACTTGTAATGTAATTGGAGATTTTGCACCCTGTTCTGTATCGGACGTACTTCTGAGTGATTTTCAGGATGTTGGTGATTATCCATTACAAAGGTAAAAAAGGTAAAAAAAAGAAAAAGGTAAAGGTACCCCACCCCCCCTTCATCTGAAGGGGTTTGAGTGTCAAAAATGTGGGGTATCACATCTCAGTGGATCAAGGCCCTGGCTTGAGGGAATGGCTTCCTAAACGGAAGTGCACTCTTCAACATAGCATTCAGTAATATTCTATACTTCAAACCAAAAGTGCACCAATCCACCCTGTCCGAGACTAACCAAGATAAGATCGCGACGTTAAACCTTAATTCTCTCTCTCTCTCTCTCTCCTAACAAAGATAATGCATTCACACGGTATATCTAGTGCCGTGGCTGCGTGGATTTAACATCGGACAAGTGACAGAAATTGATAGCTGTTTTAAATGGTACAACGTGACAATGGAAACCAGTGTGCAATATTGTTGTCAGGAGTCAGAGACGATAGCGTATCCAGTATGGTTCCGACGACACAAAAGTACTCCGGGAAGTATTTCGTTTAGACGAAGCCGAAATTTTACAACAGAATCTGAGAAATTTCTTTGGCTGGTCCAGGGAATGTTTTTAACATTCAAAAATGTAAATTGATGCAGTTAAGATTCAACATCACAGGATTTATGTACTTTACGGATGGTCATCCATTGGAGGCTGTAAAGGAGGTGAAGAATTTTGAGTTTTTGTGTATTAGCAGGTGAGAAAAAAGGTACCTGATATGATCAATATAACAGTACTGTCAACTCTAGAAGTCACTGGTCAAACCTCAATTTCAATATGTAATACAGGTAGGTATAGTCTCAATCTCAAAGGAGATCTAATTGAGAAGGTTCAGAGGTGGTTTATAAGAATGATCCTGACTGTGTGTAGTTTGTCGCATGAAGATCTAATAATCATGCAAAATAGGCGGTTGAATGTTGATTTGATAGAGACATAATAAGGAGTTGATTCTGATACATTCTTCGAGAGCAGTACTATTATACTAGAGGTCAAACCATGGAACTGAAGGTAAACCGGAGCAGATTGAACGCTCGAAAGTATTCCTTTTCTCAAAGCGTCGTTCAGTCATGGAACAGTCTGAGGAAGCCATATCAGCCATAGACTCAGAAATAGTAAAAGTCAGTTCAAAAGTCAGTTGCGCCACCATCGCAGACGAATGGGAGTTATTCAGACCGAACCGGCACCCACTCCCTTTCCTAACAACAGCGCCACTAAGAATACAGGTAAATACAGGTAAAAAATAATCGACTAATATCAGAGAATTTGGGACGCACGTGGGAGAATGTACATATATATCAGGTGCATGTATAGTAATCCTAAATGAGTCGTGCATGTAAGCTTTGAAAACTTGCAGATGTGCCATATATCCAAGATTCAAATGGACTGGTTATCTTAACATTAACGATTTAATAAGTCCATATTTTGACCGGTCTCTAATGTGAAACGTTTTGGTTGATGAAAGTGAACAAACCTGGATTGTGTTTCAGAAACCGGACAAAACATGTACGAAATCAAAAATGGCATGTCATACCATTTCTGTAAGTTCAATGCATTTCGTCAATCTCACAATGTAAGTTTGGTCCTTTACGCCTATTGACACTACCATTCCTGGACGATTTGAGGAGGGCTGAAACTTTCCATGCGATATATTTTGGTCAAGCTCTACAAGGAAGTGTAAACAAATCCAAGATGGCCGTCATGACGACGTCACAGTGACGTCGACTCCTCAGAAGCCATTTTTGCCTGTTTTGGACCGATTTTCCATTTTTTGCTTTTTTTTGTTTAGTTTTCGACATTTTCTCTCAGAAACTGATAGAGAATAATTAGTTTCGACCAAAAAAAAACTTTTAGGCAAGAAAAATGAGTAAAACATTGACAGAAAAGACCAAAACACGACTTTCTGACGAGAATCATGGCCGTCATGTCGAATTTTCCCATGGTCCTTTGCACCTAGAATTATACAAATAGTTTCAAAACGACGCCAATAAGATTCGCCCAAAAATGAGAAAGTTTCAGCTTTTTTCTATTCGCTGTGGAGCTACGGTGAAAAGTTTGATAGGGGAGGGAGATATATTGGGTTAAATATTATCACATTTGCGCTCGGTTATAATTTTAGCTAATAATATAATAATAATAATAATATATGGTCAATATGTGTTAGCACTCATGTTCAAAGAAGCTTTGATTATGATAGCTTTCTCGGAACTATTTTTATTTGAATTGCAGCAATTAGGTCAAATAACGGTCCAAATATTAAATCATTTGTCATTACTCGGAAGAACAATGCTACTGTACATCCTAGCTTTGAATCTTTCTGAATAGAGAGACATTGGTCATTTGTATACCGTATACGAATTCATTTCGCACCTTTCGACTCTTCCGGGTCTGTCAGTACGCACTGGCAGTACCTCATCACGAAATGAATTGGACATCAATATCCGAATAATTCGATTTGATGCAGAACATTTGTAGTACTACACAGGCAAACTTTCACCGAGCAGTACTGCTCAGTTACCTACCAGTTACCTATCGGTCCGTAACTGAGCAGTACTGGTAGTTAAGGTCCCCTTACAGTACTGTTCAGTTGTCCACTGATAGGTAACTGAGCAGTACTTGTCAGTTACATATAGGTTACTGATATTGCATATATCTCATGAAATGCTAGGTGGTTCAGTTACTCAGTAGTTACCTATCAGTTACCTATTGGTTACTAATAGGTCACCTACCTATTTTTTCATACCTGTTACTGATCAATTCTCAACCTGTGACCGATCAGTAACTGTCTTGTTACCGCTATGATACCGATAGGTTACCTATTGCTTTTAAGTCGTTTCAGTTACTGTTCAGCCACCGATCAATCACAGACCAAACACTGTGCAGTCACCTATAGGTAAAGGATAGTCCACATCCTTTAATATGTTCAGCGGCTCTGTTACTAGGCAGTTACCTATCAGTTACCTATAGGTTGTTGGCAGGTTACCTATGTAATTTTACAGATCTGTCACTGATCAGTGACTGGCATCCTACTGGTACATTACCAGTAGGTTACCAATCAGTTACCTCTAGGTTACCCATGTAATTTTACGGACCTGTGACCGATAGGTTACCTACTTGTGACTGATCGGTAACAGCTTAGCAACCTATCTTTAATAATCCTTTTGTTTACCTATCAAGTTATTTCAGTTACCGATCAGTAACTAGCATGCTACTGGTATGTTACCAATAGGTCATCAATTAGTTACCTGTAGGTTACCTATGTAATTTTACAGACCCGTTACTGATAGGTTACCTACTTGTGACTGATCGGTAACAGCTTCTACTGTCATGCACAGCAAAAATAGTGTCATAGTGTCACCTCATTTCTACTGAAGTACTGAAACAGTACTGAAATTGCACTGAAACAGAACTTATATAAAACAGTACTGATTTAGTACTGTTTCAGTACTGTATCAGTACGGTAATATTTCAGAACTGTATCAGTACAGTAATACTTCAGTACTGTATGAAATATTTTAGTTCTGTTTTTTATATATATATAAATCTTTAAATATTGAGGGTCAAACACTTATAATCTATTCTTGCAGGAGTCCCTCCACAAAAAAAGTGTATAAAATAATGTCGTAACTGTACTGGAAATATACAATATTAAAACAAAACTGAAACAGTACTTAAGGAGTATAATGTATTGACATTTATTCAAGGCTAGAAGTAAAGCAAGTGTATTGCACTGTATTATTCTGTGGGTTATGCAGGTGGGCTGATTATGTCATGGCCAGGGCATGGATGTTGGAATACCCGCTCAGGTTCAATGAATCAAGGTCACTTTCGAATAATCATTGACCTGCAACATCAGTGTGCATGCACATTCGTTAAAGCGGTGTAGGCAGGCGGTGTGTCATGTGGGGTACCACTTGACAGAAGGCATACTGTCCAATCTCTCATCGCCTGGCCTGCCTGGGATCAGACTTACTTCTGGATGACTTTTGACCAGTCACGGTAAATCATCGCCACATGCACATTCAGGACTTCAATTCTATGAAAGCTACAAAGCAACTGGGATGTGTGGTGTGACCTTCGATCTTTGAATGAGATGCGAGCTGAAATTGAGGCCACTTCCTGGTGACCTTTGACCTGTGACATCGCTGACAAATAGCATTGTGTGGGATATTGGGATAACTCTCTCTAGGCAGAGTTATTATGGAGTAGTTTAATGACAGTCTTATCACTTGCCCTCACTCGACGTCAACGCACAGACTGATGAAGCTTGTTTTTCTGCATAGTGTTGTGTGGGGTACCCAATGACGATTACACTGTACAGTCCTAGGTCAGATGCCCTAATACAATGAAGAGCAAGATGCCATACATACATGTACACACACCCTATACCTATCCCCTTGGAACAGTTTTGAACAGCACTGTTTGAAGTTCGGATTGGCTAGTGCAAAGGGTGTGGGGTCATTACACTGAACTACATGAGGCCAGCAATTCAAAAGCTACTGTTATATTTCACACCACTTTATTGTATTCACTGTATATTGAATATACATGCTGATACTTGCAAAATCATACACAATTCAATTTATTTGAATGGGTGTATAAACAGTCAATTGTTAAATGCTGAACGCGATGTTAAACCTCAATTCTCTCTCTCTGAATTGTTAAATGTCAGTATGTTTCATCATGGTAATAATATGTCAATTATAGTGTTTCCAGCAACGATGAACATGATGGAGCATATAATCAATGTATGGTGTTGAAGGTTATTGATGTGCACAAGTGTTCAATAAGCATCTCTCAACTCTGCCCCATGATTCTTCCCTGGGCAGACAGGATTGGTCAGCAATGTTGTACGAGCAGATGACTTCCTTGTTCTGCTTCAGCAGTTAATCACATTGACTGGTGTTGCAATCTGAAAGACAAGAAATTGCGATAATTCAGGATACATATGCTCAGGCAATAAGACCTGTTCGGTTATATGTATTTAGTAATTATTTGTTCTTTCAACAATATTGATGACAACACCCTGATCTGAAAAAATACAAATGTAGTCTAGGGAGCATTCAAGTATTACATACACAAGATCAGATTTTTCTTTAATACTAACTCCCCCCTTCCCGCCTCTGTATGCAAAATTTAACCTGGAATAAATGGGTAAAAAAGAAAGTCTTAAGACTGATTTATGAGACGGATGATACATTCTATGTTTAATGCCTAAATAATAAATGTCTGGCTATGACACACGTAAGCAAAGCATGTGCATTGAAATTTTCAAAATTATTATCCTCTTAATACCATAACCAAATGCTCATCTAAATACATAGTTGTTTATTATAAATGATGATTTGAATGGAATGGGTATGGTAAATCCCTCTCTCTATGAGTATCAAGTGAGTATCACTGGGTTAAATATGTCAGTGACTCTTTACAAATAGCCATGTCTCATCAGACATGGGCTCTACAAATTATAGCTATAAAAGTAAACATGGCAGTCATACACATTATTCTGATTGGCACCTTGATAATGATTTCTGATTTTAAAACTTCCCCGCTTCTGACTCTGCCCTTATATACTCCTCCTTCAACCGTGCCCTTTTCTTCTCCCCTTTGATCAGTGAGCCTGCCCTGCCATCCCCTACTCTGACCCTAACCGCTCATCCGTCACTCCTCTCAGGTCAGTGCCTCATCCCTGCTCCTGTGACCCAAAGCACCATTTTCACACCACTTGTCTTCATTGGTATATTACCCACTGGAATGTATTGCAGATAATAACTCCCCAGACCCAGAACCAAACAGAGTTTGAAGTTATTGCTCAAAATCTAGGTAGGCCATCATCCAGGCCAGACGATTTTAGAGATAAACATTTTCCAGTTGTTTTTTTCAAATGACAACAGTGGGTGATAGATATACCAGTGAATGGTATTCAGTGATAACCACAGCATATAATATTTACTGTTATACAGCCCTGGTAGAAAAGTTAATGCTACATATAGATTAACTTGATAATATCATGATAGCATCATTGTATATTCTCAAATGTTATATAACCAGAAAGAAATATTATTTTCATTAATTTGTAAATGTACTTACAAAATATGGGATGCCCTCTTCATCTTCAGTGGTTAGCTATCACACTCACAGGATCTCACTCAGGATCTGGCAGTATCCCTGGCCTGGTTGAGTTAAAAATTCAGGTTATAAAATTGGTTATTTGTCATTTAGATGTACATGTATATGAATAGGGCTTATCTTTCTATTCCACAATATTAGTAATCCAATAAATTTTAAGGTAATATAATCTTGCAACATGTTAGGAATATTTAGACAATTTATGTATTTGAAATTCTAATTACATTAATAGTTGAAGAGTCGCATAGCTGGGCTCATAAAGTAAAAACACAAATGTAGCCCATGTGGCCCATCTTTCATGTAAGTGTCACAAAACAAAGGACATGAATAGTCTGTCTGGGAACAAGAACGATTGAGTCTAAGTGGGTGCCTTTCAGTAACAGAAAGGCTTGAACTATAGAATCTTACATGAGAGACCACCCAACTGTAAATCTTACAGGTACATGTAGCACACATGTTCCTACGAAGTAGGCTCTCATTTGCAAATTGTCCGGTAATGAGGGAGTCCATCCGAATCGTTTCGTCAGCAAAATAAGGAGAACCGTTGACATTAGAACCTTGATTTTTGGCATGAACGTGCATTAGGGGACTGTTACCAGCAAGTTCTGAGCTGACATACTTTTGATGAAAATTTGTCCTACTTAGGTGACCTATAATATTACGCTTGGACCCCCAAGTCATCTAGGTGACCTATAACATTACGCTTGGATCCCTAAGTCATCTTCCTCACCCTACTTCGTAGGTCCTGTGACGTTAGTCACACTACTCATGTTTGAGACAGGACAAAGGACAATTACTGACTGAATTTTTCTTCTTTTCTGCATTTTGAATTGTACATGCAGCATCATTCATTAAAAGGAGATCAGTTTCTGCATATTGGTACTCTTTGTACAAAACTTTCAAGATCGTGCATTCAAGCTCTCAACCATAGTATTAGCCAGCAATACGTCTCCCCGTCTTTGAGACGGGAAGTTTGTAAATGTGACATTGAGACGGGTATTGTCTAATTGAGACGGGTGGTACGTTTTTGTAAACATAAATCATTATAATTGAGACGGGTTGGATTGAAAGATGTAATCTGTGTTTAAAAGAGGCAATAAAATGTTATCAGGTAAAAAAAGTATCCGGTTAACTCAGATTCTTCGTGGTACAAAACAGCGTTGTTGTTGTTGTCCCGCGCATTCAGCGACGTCAGGTGTTTCCCCGTTTGGGAATTCCCTGGCTTGAACTCCAAATCGAGGCTTACCAGAACGGCACGTAAATCCTGGAGCATCGGCTCCAAAGAAGATACGCGTAGAAGTGAAAAATTCTCCCCGGGGTGAATTAAAAGATTCCCTTGGTTGAAGTACGAGGCCGACAATACCATGTCATGTCGGATTTGTACTCAGGCGAATGGCTCTGGAATCTGGACAGACGGAACAAGGAATTTCAGGTATTTCGTTCTATCATTTGACAGGGCAGTCGGCACATTTTGACAACAACAACATGTCATGTCACCATATTAAGCGTTCGCAAGTGGTCCTCTAGTGTGCATTCCGTTTTGTAGTTGTTGAAACAAGATTAATGCCACTCCAGGAAAATTTCATATTTCTCAAAATGAACATATCGCCGCAAGTATCTTCATGCAACAAATATTAATGAAGAATCAGATATGATTTGCTCTGGACCAAAATTTCAAAATGATAAATTTGAAAAACATAAATAAAATGTTGAACAAAAATATTTTTGACCATCATTAAACACTGTTGGTAAAAACATTTTATTAATAAATACAATTCTGAATTTAAAACGGCCTGCAATATTACATTTTTTGTTTTGATTTTTTATTATATTATCTCTTCTATCAGCAACATTATTCACACACAAACCCTATGAAAATTGATGAAAACACCAATCTGAAATTTTTGCATTGGAAAACTGGGAAATTGTCCTGAAAAAATAGCCCATTCAATTCAATTTTGAGTGCCAGAAATGGCCCAGAATCCATTTCCAGCCATCTGAAACCCCAGAGCTTCCGGGGCCTAGGCAGCCCATGGACCCCGGCCTGAAGTGCTAGGATGGTAAATTGGGATGAGACTCCCTGTTTTCAAATTCTAGCTAAACCCCTGCTCTCAACTGAAACAACAAATACTCCC
Source organism: Hanleya hanleyi (assembly GCA_036873755.1). Taxonomy (NCBI): domain Eukaryota; kingdom Metazoa; phylum Mollusca; class Polyplacophora; order Lepidopleurida; family Hanleyidae; genus Hanleya; species Hanleya hanleyi. Next base: position 23,959 of record JAVTVY010056455.1, read on the forward strand.
ATACCAAAATGCCACAGTGCTGGCTCTTTTGTGTTCTTAATTAGAAGTGGAATATCCCAAAATGGTCCCTGTGGACAAAAGAGACTTTGTTCAATTTCTCACACATTTTCTAGGAGCCACAGATTGTTTTTGTACCTTGAAATCATATTGAACTAGAAATTTAAATTACATTCTCCATCTCAAAATTCCTCAAACCAAGAATATATCTTCCTATTCTAGTCGCTGACGGGTGGTGGTTCTCTCCGGGTACTCCGGCTTCCTCCACCAACCAAAACTGATTGTCACCATAGTGAAACAACCTTGAGTGTGACATTAAGCCAAATCCCCCCCCCCTGCCCCCCACATTCTAGCCTTTGCTTCATTGACTCACCATTTCTATCTGCTGTAAGTCCTGGATAGATTAATCTAATTTTCGATACCTCCTCCACCTCTTTGATCCATATCAAAAGATCAGTGAAGTTCTCCTGCTCCTGTTCTGCTGTTATTGACTTGGCTGATTCTCTCAACTGAGGTAGAGAACATATTAATCCAAGTACACTATTATTGTTGTATTCAAGTCTGCCTATTAGGCAATCAGATGAAAGATGGGCCTCTCTCACTCTCTGAAACATTTTACCATTGTTTACTGGAATAACTAAGGTGGAAAATTGTCCCCGCCCCCTCCCACCAATCTACTTAATGCCTTCTCACTCTATTATGATAATGATTATCTGAAACTAGCCTAGTATTTAAATTTCCAAATTAACCATATATGAAAATGAAATTCATTTTGATGGATCCCATGAGTTACTAGAATGGAGTTCTAAGACACAGAAATCTAGTAGGACAGGAAGTGATTTACTTACTGCAAGATCTTCACCAGCATCTGAGTAAGCCTTCATAAACTGGACCACAATATATCATGATGGATTTCATATCCGGCTTTGCAATGTCCACATCTGTAGTAATAAGATAGATATAGAAAGTGAAACCTCGGTTGACAGTGGTTGTCAGCAGAAATCCCAAGTCTAAGATATGTGCATTGCATGTTAATATCTTTCTATTCCACAATACTTGATCAATACGAAGATGGAGAGAACGACAGTTTACACATATCTTTGAATGTGGATGAAATAGAATTATCATGAAATTTTTATTGTGAAATCAAAATGACCGGTGTAGGGGGCCTTGTGAAGAATAAAACATTTAAAGAACATTTTGGGAAATTAAATTTCCGGAAGAATGCCCGAAAGATGCCCTGAAATTGATGAGACTGAAAATTAACTGTAGAATAAGCACACTGAAGACCTAGTTCAACAAGCTGAACCCTGCTGACATTTAATTTTGTGATATTGACAATGCAGGGTTCAGCCGTTGAACCGAAATTTCCTATCGCAAAATTTTCGCCTCCCGACCTGGGTAACAGCGGGTGGATTTGCGCTCATAAAAAGACAATAATACCTACCGCTTTGTGCTCGTTTGGATAGAATACGTATTTGCCTACTTCTCTGGCCATTTATTTTCTCTGTCCAGCTCCTTTCATTTCCATAAACGACAAAAGAAAAAAATATTATCGCGGACGATCTTCCAAACAGGAAATCCGCCGCCATTTTCGAACACTGTCACGTGACCCTGATTCTCTCACGTGAGGTTATTCTAAATTCAGGATTACAAGAGTCGGAAAAATTGAATCCGCTCAGTCGACCCAGTCGCTTAGGGAGATGAAAAATCCCATGAATTACCTTTCTCAGTATGTGCCTTCCATTATGCTTGATACCGATAGTTACAATTTTACATTTAAATGCAGATAATGTGACAGCCTTATGAATGAGCCGTTTCCGACCTTCCTGTCGACAATCCCGAATTTACAAATTAGTCTCGTGCCACCATAGTGACATTTCAAAATGGCGGCGGATTTCGTTTTTGGAAGATCGTCCGCGATGATATTTTTTTCTTTTGCCGTTTATGGAAATGAAAGAAGCTGGACAGAGAAAATAAATGGCCAGGGAAGTAGGCAAATACGTATTCTATCCAAACGAGCACAAAGCGGTACCAGTAGGTATTATTGCTTTAGCCCATGCCACAGTTGTCACGGAGCGCCGCAAAGGCTGCTGGGATACCTCCGTCTAAGAGAATGAGCGCAAATCCACCCGCTGTTACCCAGGTCGGGAGGCGAAAATTTTGCGATAGGAAATTTCGGTTCAACGGCTGAACCCTGCATTGTCAATATCACAAAATTAAATGTCAGCAGGGTTCAGCTTGTTGAACTAACTGAAGACCCAGAAAAAAAATACCCCCCACCAACTAATAAGCCACATTGTAATCCCAGAAGTACCGCATATTACCGCATATTCATGCCAGGCGTGAGACTGAAGGGAGGTTCACGCACATGCGTTTTTTCACGAGAGCCAACAACGCCAGGGTTAGAATAATTTTAGCATTTTAGCGCAAGTACGCTTCCCAAGATGATGGCTTTTCTGGCTCTTGTGAAAAAAACACATGTACGTGAACCTGCCCCTCAGTCTCGCGCCTGGCTACATGCCACCAGTATGCGGTAATATGAGGTACTTCTGGGATTATGATATGGCTTATTAACCGGGAGTAACTTAGTTCAACAAGCTGAACCCTACTGACATTTAATTTTGTGACATTGTCAATATCACAAAATTAAATGTCAGTAGGGTTCAGCTTGTTGAACTAGGCGTAGCTGTGATTAGAGAAGCTGTTACAATGTGCTGCTGATAGAAATAAGACTTAAACCGATATATGTAGATACGGTACCTGGTTATATTTGGGATATGATTCTTCTTTTGGCTTAGTGGGGTGAATGCATCATTGCATGTTGAACTCGCAACTTGATTTTCATCTTGGCGTTGTTGTTGTTCACTGGTTCATTGAATTGGCCTGGCGCTCGATCAACTCACAGTCTCACTCATCCTTATTGATCTGAAAATCGTCAACCTCCCTGTCCTCGTTTTTAGCACAGAATACTTCACTGTCACGCAAAAAATACGTTTTCTGCTGTCTTTCTTGGGAGCTCAAACTTCCGTGCTTTCCCTGTCATTCCCTGTGCCGTCTGCTTAGGTCCGTCTGCTTACGTTACGGTACCTAAAGCGCCCCCTACTGGTGTTGGGGAGTGGTCTCCCTGTCACGTTCATGCTCATGCGACTTTGGAGTTCAGAACATGGGGATTCGGGGAATTATTCCGGACAGGCAGAATTTTTCACAATGGTATGCATGCACCTCATATTAGGATTAAAGTAAACAATATAGACATATTTGACACAAAAGAACCATTTGTACGTATTCATAGCCACTCCAAAGTGAAATATGGGCTTGGCCATGTCCGACGTAAAGGTAGCGATGCCAATGCTCACCAGGTGGCGCGGTCCGCGCCGTATATGCAAATGACGAACAATGACCCCCATCAACCCGGGACACAGTGCTCTTCTTTTACGTAGATTTACCCACAGGGGCTTGTAGCTGGTCGGTTATTAATTATGATATTAATATTTATATGTACTCTCCTCTTATATATAAATATTAATATCATAATTAATAACCGACCAGCTACAAGCCCCTGTGGATTTACCATATTAAATCAAATGAGAGGTGACGTGAAGGTTCGACGGTTATGAGAACGGGGTCTTAAATCGCGCGTATTTCGCAGTTTAGAGACAAGACATGTGGACCAGGCGACGAGGTTGAAATATTGACGGTAAGTATAATAAAATGCAACCTAAAAGTATAATACGCATCTGTAACATCGATTAGTCGCAAATTTGTTATCTTTGTGAGCATTATGGCCTGTTTCTGGGATTAAAATTGGCCGACAAGTGTTATTTTAAAGCTGTGTACTTTCACTATCAGTGCTTCCCGGACAAAGAAAAGGTCGTCTTGCGCATGCGCAAATACCCTGTTCAGCTCATGTCATTGAACGGCGGGAATGTTCTGACAGAAAATACGCTTTTCTATATCGCTTTAAGTGCATTCGCTTCAATGAACTAAATGCCCCTATTCAAATTTAGTTTCTTTCATTCTTAATCACGGAGTTGTACACTTATGATGATGTGTAGGTTTAAAAATTTATTCCAAATGAACTCTAAGTGAATTTTCTTAGATGGGGTCATCTTTTTCCTTTTTTTCAGAAAGTAGCGGCGAGAGTTATCTGCCCTTGAGTGACTTGTGTTCCCCCGGTATGCAACTGAACCAGACGACATTTATGTTTTTCCATTGTGCTACTTCCAAGGATTAATAAAATATATAGTTTTAGTGTATTCAAGTCTTTTGTGAAATTCATGTAGCATAGCTAGTAAAGGTGGGTCTGTCATATTCAATGGTCAGGCGGTGAAGGGTGCTTCTTAAGCTATAGAGATTGTACTTATGGTAATTTTTTACGCGTTTTGTTTAATCTGCGCAATTAAAAAATATTTGCACAACGTTAAAATTAAAAAAAAACGATATTGCGCAAATATTTTAAAATTGCGCAAAGGATCCTTGCGCGAACCACTTTTCGCCTACCAGTATAGGCCTATCTGATTTTCGTTCCACAAAGCTCAACCGCACAAAATTAAATTAATCATTGATTGCAAATTCCATATGATGATTCTTGTTAACTTTTGTCGAACCTTCGCAGCTTCTGGGGCGGAAGTCTAGGCGTCACAATGAAACATTTCGTGTCAAACTAATTTATTTGTACCGTACTGGTATTTTGCCTCGTGTTATCAATATTTTGTCAATTATGTTAAGGTCAGTTCAATTAACCCCTTCAGACTAAACACGCGATAGTGTGAACGAAATGTGCAAAAATTTAGCAGAACTAGATAAAATAGTCCTCTGCTGAAAAGAAATTCAACAAGAATAGTTTGCTTGAGCGATTTTGAAAAGTGTTTCTAGCGCGAATTTGAAAATGCTCGTGCTATTTTAAAATACTTGCGCGATCATGAAATTTTAAAAACGCGCAGCGCAATGTCATATTTCACAAGAATTATATTTTAATCCATGGAAATATTTTGAACTGGGATGCTTTCATGTAATATTTTGAGCTGAGATGTTTTCATCTAATATATATCAGTACCGGTACTGTTCCAGTACTGCAATTACTGTGTCAGAACTGTAAAATATCAGTGCTGTTATATTTCAGTACTCTTTCGGTATCCGTACTTTGGCGGAAATAGGCTGAAACATAATTGAGAATATGTTATTCGCAGAAAGCAAACTTTGAAAGTTGGCCTGAATGGCAAGTCCCAATTTCCATAGCACGCAGGCAGACCAAAACTCGTAATCAATGGCCAGTTCCCACTATAGTTCAAGTTAATCCCTGGACAATGCTGTCTGGCCCCGTTGTGGGCGACACTGGTGCACAACATGTGGCCAACCGTGATCTAGGGTTGTTTTCGTGACCCTTCCCCTATGTTTATAAAATGGAGTGAGTTTTTCAACTGATGATAACTAGTATATTTTCGACCTGGGGTTGTCAGGCTTATCATAAATGTAAGCTTGTTGATCCTTTCTTGGAATAATGGGAATATTTTATTATATTTACACCAGTTATCAATACTGAAAAACCCTCTCCGTGTTTTAAACATAGCGGAGGGTCAAGAGAACAACCCAAAGATCACGACGGCGACACTTGGGCAAGACAGCATTGTCCAGCGACTAGATCAATATTGGGAATTGGCCATTGAAGTATTCAGGCGCGGCGAAGCAATTCAACATCGGGGGGGGGATCAAAAATCGAGGGTCGGACCGGGAGGGGTGTCCCACTTCCGCGATGCGGGGTGTCCGTGGGTCGTCCCCCGGGAAATTTTTAAAATTTGCCCTTCATTTTACGCTCTTTGGCGCATTTTCAGAGAAGATTTTAGCGTGAAAAGTTTCACAATTTCCGTCTTCCTCACTCTTTCACAGAGGCAAAAAAAAATAAAAATAAAAATAAATGAATAAAAAAACTTCCTCAAATATTGTTGTTCAGATGAAACTCTCTTCTGGTCAGTTTAAGTCAAAGTCAATTTCTAACACCTCTGCAAGAAAATGTCAGTTCAACAATGCGTATTGCTGAGTGAATTAATAGGATTTATCGTCGATTTCAACAATATTTCAGCCATATCACGACGAACCAACTAAGCACCACCAATCAAAGTTGCGTTTCTGTTGGTTCAATTTCAAGTTGGTTTGATTACCAATAAACGAGTTGTCGGAGCATTTCCATCATATAGCTCTCTAGATTTGTATCTAATACCGCTTATGCCGGTGCTAGGGGCCGTTATCCAAGTTGCTACATGAACAGGTACAATAAAAGCGTACCTGAGATACAACACATATCACTAATCGTTAGATTCTTTGCATGTGCTTTAGAATAGGTTAACCAGAAGACTACTGTGAAGTCATGTGGCTCTGTCAGTATGTCGGCACCTCTTCCCATTTCCCTTATATGTGTTGTAATGCATATTGTTGAACATTTCATCGATGCCAAGCTGAATTATTTGAAGTTGTGAGTGCCAAATGTGGCAATTTCGGGACTAATTTAAGTCTTCATCGAAAAAGAGAGGCGGATATCACATGGAACTGCATAATTCATGAAGACTTTGCTGGAGTTAACACTAAATCAGGATGAACAAACACTGAGAAGAAGTTGGCACTTTGCAAGAAACTGCAATTTAAAACCAGTCGCGATAAAGTTGGACCCGTGATGTAAGAAATGTGTGTGTGTGTGGGAGGGGGGGGGCAAGAAACATTTAGAGACTTCAGATGCTTCTCTACTACTCTACTAATTTTCGACCCATTTCTAGGATCTTCAGCTGCAATTATTTGGGGGGGGGGCAAAGTGATAAAAAGAGTTAGTACGGGGGGGGGGGGAAGTTTGACATAATTACATTACCAACTATGTTTTTCTCTCTTTCATTTCTATTTTTGTTTTTGTTTTTTTTAAAGGGCTTTTTTTTTTCAAAAGTCCTCCCCGAACCCATGCTGGCTACACTTCATTGTATGAATCCAATTTTATCTCTGGTTGGTGTGGATTTGAGTAACCGATATTTTTAATATCTCGGTTACCAGTCAGAATCTGATATGTAACCGAACTGTAGCCATTAACAGTAACCGATGAGCTTCTTGCAGCATAAAATTACTCCTTCTCAAACTTCAGTAGTATCAACATCTAACTTTTGAGTTTAACTGTGGAATAAATACTCAGAACGTGATCATTCATGGACAATTCTATTGGTTAACATTGAAATGTAATGTGGAATATATTCAGTACCGTAAATAAATAACTGAACAGTAACTGAACAGTAACTGAACAGTAACATATCAGTAACCTAGCAGTAACCTAACAGTAACCTAGCAGCAACCCAACAGTGGCCTATCAGTAACCTATCAGTAACATACAGGTTACCAGTTAGTAGCGGAACAGTAACCGATAGATTTAATATCTTGGTTACCAGTCAGAAACTGATATGTAACTGAACAGTAGCCATTCAACATGCAACCTTTAGGTTACTGATCAGTAACCGAATGGTAACAGAACAGTAACTGAAGAGGAACCTATCAGTAAATATATAGGTTACCAATCAGTAGCTGAACAGTAACTTATCAGTTTAAGGTCTTGGTTGCCAGTCAGTAACTGAGCTGTAACTGAACAGTAACCTATCAACTTGTATCCTTTAGGGTACTGAACAGTAACTGAATGGTAACCTAGCAGTAACATGTTGTTGGTAACTGCCTGGTCACAACCGATTTGTCACCTATCAGCAACCTATCAGTTACTTACCAGTG
>JAVTVY010056456.1:0-29482 GCA_036873755.1 Hanleya hanleyi
GGGGGGGGGGGGGGGATTGCCAAGAGCTCTGTACTTCGTAGGTCCTGTGACGCATAGTCACACTGCCATGTAAGCAATAACCATTGCGAAATAATGGTTCTGCTTAACCACTTAAGTATCACCTTAGCGACAGGAATAATATACATATATCGTGTGGCTGAAATTAACTGAAACCAGTTGCCGATGGCAGCCATCTTGAAATTCAATGTAATATACACATTATGTTCGTGTTGGTTTCCGGATTATGCATACAATTGAACTATGATGATTAAGTACGTCTGTCCTCCATGTGTATTTTTTATATTGAGTATATGTAAACATGGCAATGTGACTAACGTCACAGGACCTACGAAGTAGCGTAGGCATTAGGACTCTGACGCGAACTCAACTCTTGGCCAGTTAGGTCACCCGGTTGTTTTCATGATGGTGAGTTGTTTATAAATGCAGGTTATGAGTTGCTTAGTATCCGAGCTTAAGCCAAACCCAGTCACCTTGAGAGAGTTTTATCGAGCTGGTTTAGCGTGATATCACGGGCAGGGTGTTAGAGTAAAAGATGATCTTTGTGATCTTTATTTCTCCAAGTATTCTCCTGCTCTCGTGGAAGTTTCGGTGTACTGGTTGCCGGCCTTCGTCAACCCGAGTACTATGGCGGAGCTTTTTCAATGATTACGGCCAAGTTCAGTCCATTGTCAATTGCCCAACGCCGCCATTCAGTTTCGAGTCAGACATCATTGCGGTGATGTTGAAGTAGCAGATTCTTTATCGTAAAAAAATTCCATGTCGTAATCGCAATTCAGCTCTGTTTCCATTTCTTTAGTTAGGATGTCTGAAAGTAGGTCATACGAGAAAATCATGCGATACAGTTGCTGTTCTTGTATTTCCTGTTGTGCCGCGTGCCATGGAGGACTCGGTGGTCCCTGGCGACCGTAAGACGTGTAACATACGGTAGTGGAAGCAAGTACTATATGAAAACTCCAAGTACAGATACATGTAGTACCTATGCATCTGTTAGGAAGAGTTCGGTGGTGCCTAATATGGACCGTGGTGAGAATGTTGAATAAGAGGGGTGATATGGTTGATGTTATCTCCTGCCATGGCAAGGCGATAGAGCCTATGGATGTGAGATCCATTCTGAAAAACTGTAGAGCAATCTGGACATGTGTACGTTCATCTCCTCGTCATACAGGTTCGAAGAGAAAGATAATCTCTCATACCCAGTGTATGAACAGTAAGATTCTTCAGATGTTTATACCATATCGTTGTTCTTTCACTGAACAATCTAAGAAAAAAACAACAGATTTTTGTGTTGTATGATGATGATGATGTTATATGGTGGAAAGATACTTTGTTATATTTCTGAACAAAGAGCCCACGTGTGTAGAAGAACAAATGTTATTTGGGCTCTGAAGCCGAGTGTGCGGTCCTTACTCCTAAGCATGAACATGGTGGTTGCTTTCAGAAGGCACCAACAGAAGATATTTGATTGTGGATTATTTGACAGCGATTGATTTGTGATATTAGTTGTAGTGTAATTTAGTGTGTTGATACGCCTTGCTTCTTTGTTCGATTTTTGCTAGATTGTTAATATCCTCAGTGTTTTATATTGATTGTAGCTTTTTAGCTAAAATATTGCTGAACGCGACGTTAAATTCTCTCTCTCTCTCTCTCTCCCTCCCTGTTGATCACCAGTATACAAGCAACCAATCAAACGTATTATTACAATGTACGGTACTAAAATCACCCCGAATTGGAGACATACTGGCATGCAAACAGTATGATAACGCAGTGGTGGTTGACAATGGATAGGTCACTCACAATCATTGAACGTTTTCATCAAACAGAATAACGGAAAGTTCAGATTAAATTGTGTCCCCGAAAATTAACCATTTATGAATTTGTTGCTACATGAATGTGAGTTCAGGATCTATTCTCATTCGGTATTTATATTTCAGATACACACATCAGTTGGACGAATAGCGAGCTCTCAAGTAAGCCAGGCGGATGTTGATGAGGTGAATTACAGATTTCTTAACGAGTTAACTTCCGGTGGAAGTCTGGTCAATGCACTACTCGGTCTGGCGGATGGATACAATAAAGCGTCTGCCGATGCTATGACACCGGCTCAAGTTATGATATTAATGAACATGGCATTCGTGGTAGCTCTATCAATCTTTTTCGTCTTCTATTCTCATTTGAAGCCTGTTGATGTCGGTGTTTGGGAAGCTTCTTTGCCCTGGAAAATTCTAGGAAGTGCGGCTTATTTTGTTTGCGGAATATGGCTCGTGGAACTACTTTTCTTCACTGCTTTCCACATACAGACCAGAGCTCCCTTCTGGGAACTTTTGGCAATAGCTATTGTTACGTTGGGATTCCTCATTGTGAGTGCTATGTACGGCTGGACAATGGTAACATAACTGTTTATTGGTTATTTGTTTAAGGCGAACCACAGAAACTATATTTTCGCCGTATCGTAACGATCTCTAAATTACAGTTCTCGATTTATGTGTGCCTCGTTTTTCTTGTTTGAGATGTTGAAAGACAAACAACAGTAACGGAATAAAAAAAAATCCAAAGGGCCCCAAACCCCTCCGCTGTTGGAATTCCGGAGCATGTGTGGTTGAAATTAGGGAAGCTCGACCACAATCCATTAATTGATATACATGTACGTGTACCTTGTATATGTTGTACTAGCTTGGTTATGATACGAGATGAGTGTACAAATGGCTAACTTATGACAGGCAAAATTAATTACTTTGATTTTAGAAAATAGGTTAAGATCAGTCAATTTCAATAGGGTTTTGATCAATAAGCAGATTTGTACCTGTGATGTTAATATAGATAAAAGAAATTGTGCTGAACCTTCAAGATTTATTGTGCTAACCATAAATTTGACCTTGACACAATAGGTAAATTCAATAATATGCTGGCCAATGAATCTGTTGTGTAGATTTAGAAAGGTTAGCTCCAATTCTTCGAGAGATGTGTTAACGGTATTGAATCTAAAGTTAACATATTAATAAACCTTGAGAAAGTAGGTGCTAGTGGTACATGGCTGCATCTGTTGTATAACATTGGAAAGCGACCAAGAGGTGTTCGTGCTAAGAACATAAAATCTGAATTTAACATACTTGACCTTGAACAAATATGCTAAGTTTAGTCATATTAAACAGCCTTCTGTTCATTAGCTAGATACAGCTATGACCTAAATATAGAAAGGATGGGTAAAATTTCCCATGCGAAAATGGGTTGAAAACATTCGAAATACATTAAAAGTATAATCTGACCTAATAAAAAAGGGGTCAGTGTCGGTCATTTTCAAAAGGATTTCTATATGTGGTATAAATTTGGCAAGTATGGCTACAATTCTTCAAGAGATATCGTGTTAACAAGAATAATGGACAGGCAGATGGACAGACATGCGACGATCCTGACGATGACAATGCCCCTTCGGCCAAATTTGTTCTCTAATCTAGTTCCATAAAATAAAATAAGTCTTGCCCAGCTGCAAAATGTTAGCACTGCCAAATTCTGACAAAATTCGGACAGTTCCTGCTGGAAGTACGAAAAATATATATTCCTTTTCGCATAGTATGAGAACTCTGACGAGGAGTGGTAAATTAAATTATGTGTGAGACGTCCGAGATTGGAACTTCCATACTTTCGGACATTTTATATAGTCACGTAAATATGTGTTATTCAAAGAACACGCAATTCTCATGACATCAAATTGTACAGTCAAATATACCGGTGTTAAACTCTGACAGTGGAAGAAAATGAGAAGACATTTCTTGACGTAATTTAGTTTCAATTAGATATAAGGCACAAACGTGCTGGATGTTTTTGAACACTTATTTATCGTACCACAAACTTCCAACCCTTCAGGCTCTGGTGATTGTCAGTGAATCTCCCCGGACGAGCAGAGGAGACACATTCAGCAGGAATCACCAATTAACTAGATTTGTTTTCCCAACGAAAAGCTACAGTAATCGTAGATAATCAAATGTTTTCGTGTGGCTGCATGGCTGACGATATAAGGTTTATTTAATCTGACAGCGGAAGACGTGAGCGGCTATATATAATTTCGGAATAATTATATATCGTCCTACACCCACGATGAGATCGGTCAAAACTGAACATCGTTATGTCAATCCGGAACCGGAATATTGGATATTAACAAGACATCGTATGAGCTTATCTCGCCATCACTGTAAAACTGTATCGACAGGGCCGCTTTTCTTGTCGGTGAAAAAAACAGAATTTAACAACATTATATGTGATTTACAGTATGATCGATGGATTTACCGCGGGTTCTATGATTTACGATGGCTAAGGCGATGGACCATCTTAAATGTGTATACAAGCAAACTTTAATATCATATATTTCGATAGTTCTGTGATTGGCTCCCACGCGTCCATCCTCATCAGGTATCTCATAATATGCGATCGAACATCTGTATATAAATACACAGATATTCCCGGCAGACAGTCTCCAGGACCTAATTTTAAACCAGCTATATTGGATCACTGAAGTGGTCAATACAAATCTAAGCTCCAATCTGTGTAGACGTGTCACCACAGGTAATCCTTCATCCGTGGTCACATTGCACGGTTGTTAATTGGTTAATTAGGTTGATCGGGTGTGGGGCGGGGTCGAGGAAGTTTAAAGACTAGAATTCAAGAAAACTGTTTATAAAAAAAACGACTGGTTATAAAACCCGACTTTTGTGAGTGTGTGTGGTGGCGGCGCCGAATGAGTTTTCCACATCAATCCTTGAACAATGTTGTCTTGCACCGGTGTCGGAACGGGTGCCCAGCACGTGAGCCTTGGCGGTTCTTTATCATGATATCTTCCCTATGTTTATAACATGGAGCGGGTTTTTTCAACTATTGATAACTGGCGTAGATATGATAATATGGATCAAATATTCCTGCTATTCGAAGAAAGGACAAATAAGCTTACATTTATGATAATTTTGGCAACTTCAAGTCGAAAATATACCAGTTATCATCGAGTAAAAATATATTCTCAGTAAAATACATGGCGAAGCGCCCGAATTGACGAACCGGAGCTCATGCGACCAGACAGGTGTCGGTGCTCCGCTCGCTGCCATCGAGGCCAGACAACATTGTCCATGAATTAACTTGAAATATAGTGTTCCTTCTATTTAATAATTATTAATTTCTCGTCTTTCGTTCGCTGTCACTCTCTCTCTCTTTCAGTCAAACATTTTCAATAAACGTCAGTAATATAGAAAGGACCGCTGACCGCGTATTGGGGGCTATAGTTCCGGCAAAGGTCATTGAGTGCACTTCGGGTCACGTGACCAGAAGTGACCTCTGGGGCTGTATTCCTCCGCGGTATTCCTCCGTGTTGATGCGGTCCGCAAGAGCTTGAATATGAGACCCGACAGGCCCTATTTCGATGCGATATAGCCCTTCAATCTCTGAAATACGCCCACAAATACTCGACTGCGCATGCGCACCATAGCCTTCCTTCCACGCCACACCTGTCCAGTCGGACGCTCCCCCACAGGCGCTACACGTGGACAACTCCCGCGGCCCATAATCCACCTCGACCCCAAAACGTCCACCCCCGATCTGCCTATTTAATACGCATGAGTCATCATAACTTTTCAACAAAAGTCACCCCATGGCCACGAGACCCCAGCCATCGTCTTGTACAGGGTGAGAGAGAGAAAACAAGATGTCACACCCTATAGTAAAATCCACAAGAAAAGAAATGACCACCCCAATACTCCTACCTAATGCTCCTTGGGACAGCTGCCAACAGAGTTATTGCCCCATCAGAGATGTCGTCCTTGTGTCCAGAGTGTATAGCTGGCGCTACGATTTTAATGTTCATATCATCTGGGAATTTGACAAGCGGCTTCTCCCCGGAAGTGACCGCCTCACTGCCATACATGACCGCATCACCACGGAGGAATACATCCCCAGGGGTCACTTCCGGTCACGTGACCCGAAGTGCACTCAATGGCATTTGCCGGAACTATAGCGGCCTTGACCTGCGGCATTGAACGCCCCCAGTACGCGGTCAGTGGTTCTTTCTATAGTACTAACGTCACACTGCGGTCATTATCAACATATCGTTTAGTTCTTTGCCCTTCCTTTCAATTGACTGATGGTATGGCATAAATAGACATGTGTCTTTGGAAAAATGTGGCTCACCTGAGTTGCAATTCTAGAATAAATGTCTTAGCTGGATTAAAAGATAGGATCCTTCCTTGTACACCGGAACGAATTTATTGTACATTTATTCATTTCCATTTATGTTGCAGAGCTCTTTGTATTACGTTGCCGTAAATATTTGACAGGATGATTGAATGTATTTTCGGAAAGTGACTGTATTCGATGTGAATTCCCTCACAATGTGACAGAGGTTAACCTCGCTTTCTCGACTGTTTGGACCATTCGAAAAACTTGAAATTGTTAAGAACGCGAGAGGCCGCATCCGGCTTCGGTTGATACGGAAGTGCTCAAATTAACTGATCATGTGATCTAGGATTACATTTTCCTCAGCATTGCCATATATATAATTTACATGTGCGTTGACACAATTAACGAAATTTGAATTATTTATAACTGTTTGTGAGATAAGGTCACACTGAAATTCGACATTTCTAACGGATTTGATCTCTGAGGATCATTCCAGAATTGTGAATACAGTTTTATCAGATAAGGTGATCCCATCCACTAATATTACTTTTCTGAATCTACACACGTCTGCGTGTTGAACTTTAGACGAACAGTGGTATCTCGTGAAACCTTCAGTGCCTACATTCGTTTTTTCTTTGCGAGACACTGAGCACTGTGGTGGAATCGTTCTGTGTACTCATTGTTTGAATAATGTATACCTTAGAGGTTTGTCCGAGGAATTATTGACGTAGAACTTGCACAGTGGGATGTCAGCCTGTCGAAATAAGTGGCCTTGTATGTTCATCCATTAGGGGTGTGAAATGCCGGAATCTTTGGGGAGTGAGAACAATCCGGGGAAAACCCTTCACTAGTCCAGGCTAACAGGGACACTATTGATCATTTTGCTCAATTTATCGGAATTTTATTTAGTTAGGATAACTGCGTGTGAAAATCGCTATTAGCAATTTGTACGAGACTAAAAGTGAAGTATTGGGAGATATTATTTCAATATCCTAGATATTGGCTAGAAAAAAAATGTTCGATCGCATTGAACTGCATAACATTGGAAGAAAAAACAAATGTCATAATCAAACGATGACGAAGATTCTCCTATGCCTATGGTATACTTGTGATACATCGGTGTGCAATGACAAAATATTTTATAATTATGAAATTTTAATCTATAGTATGGATCCAAAAAAATGTCCATAAATAACATCCATGCTGGGAAACGGGCTGATAGATCATGGACGATAGCACAAGTATCGTATTTTCTTCGATTCGTGTGTTTTCATATTGCATGCCATTATTTACAAGTCACCGAGCATGTGCCGATACAGTCGGATAAGGTTGTAACGCTGCACGGCTAATCGATTTTGAACAGGTTGTGTGCTCAGGGTCACTTCCTTCTTGCTGCATGGCCAATTCCCGAATTATCTCCCTTTGCCCGTTGTGGATTGTAAGAATTGCCTGTTATGGGTTGTAGGCAGCATCGTCCTCGGTTTAGCGACCTTGCTATTCCCTTGGAAAATGGTCGCCCCTTTTATACTTTATCACATAACCCGTAACATATTGAAACTAACCCTAACCCTTATTGTTGCCTTTGTATACTTTATTCCATACCCCTTAATCCTAAAATTAACCCCAATCCCTAATTGTACCCCAACATGTACTAACACCCAAACCATATGCTTCTATGCTTTAACTCAAAAGGGGTTTATATGCTCAGCACTAACCTTGAACATGGAAAAGAGAAGAGGGATATCACTTTCAGTTAATGGGCTCTAGTTTGTTCATACAGTTTTATATTAAAAAAACGATTATTTCTTAAAAACTATTCATCACGGTGATTCGAAATTTGGCATTTTTGTATTGAACTAGGAAAAGAAACTGCAGTTTTCCGAATAACGCTCTGGATGGTGCGGTATTAATGTTTAAAGTTTGACCTTCGCATTTTTCCAAATTTGGTCAACTGCAAAACATAACATTCCAAGTAACAAGATCTGGACCAAAATTTAAAAGAAAAAAAAAGAAAAAGGCACCGATATGTTGTTCTACTTTACTCGGCAAAGTTACCAGTTGAATGGAAATTTAGAGCTCCTCTAAAAGAATCGTTCGAAAATAGTCTCATTTGATGAAATACCAGAGAAATAAACTTTCAATAATACATGTATATTATCATGTGCATAGTTTTTTCATTACACGAAAATGTCAGCGGGTGAGTGCAACGGGGGATGGATGGTGGGGGGGGGGGGGGGGGCGAAGGCCTGGCTGTAAGAAAGTGTCGATGACGAGGTAGGACGAAGGCCACTATTCAGATATGCTACCTAACACTTACATTACATTAAACAACCTGTAAATCCATTTGAATCAAAGAATAGATAGGCCTATCTAGTTGTCTTGCCATCATATTGACATAATCCTGAAAGTGCGATAAACGTATTCCTCGGCCTAATTATCGACTACTGCTGATTCATAAACAAGTCCGCCTTAAAATACTATTAAACCTCGTCAAAAAAGAGCCTGTGAATATTAAGGGAAGGAATCTCTGTACACGACTGCCTATGAATGTCGGATAACACATCCCGCCTTATCTAAATGTATCTATCCGGCTGGTGAATTGATCATATTACTCCAAAAGACTTAAACTTTTGGAATTCCAACACATCTCCCCAACCTAGGCACCAAGAAAGACCCGCGGTATGTCTAGAGGCCGCAAGCTTATGTTGCTGTTAGCTTGCGGCCGAATAGACATATCGCGGATATACATGTTGTCCATTTGCCCAATACAGCAAAGGTTTGAGTGAAGTATTTCGATAGTTTTACCGATACAGGCTATACAATGAAAGCCATATCTGTCGGAAGCAGTTCTATGTTCCATACATGAAAACACTACTAATTCTTGTGTGAAATATGCCACCACCGCCTCTGCTATGGTACGGTATCAGTACCGTGGTTGGCCAAAACGTAGTAGTTCTGGATGAACACTGGGACGACTGCTCGGATCCTGCTGTAGAACAGCGGTGTTCCGTATTTTACATATAGTGATGCTAAACGTCAGTCTAATCAATCACAGTACACCCACAGCGTTCTGTCATAGACTGATTACCATCGACATTCACATGCAACAGCTCATGCATGGGAAACTCCAATATCTTCCTAGCTATTGACTGCCAGTTGGCCACGTGACGCGGTCGTCTGCGGCATAAACATTGGCACGCGGTATTTCGATTGTAAGCAGCAGACGGTCCTGCCAAACACCGCTCTGTATTCTCGCTCGGTAGTCGTATAAGATTGAGCTGGATTAACGTACTGGTACTTTCTCAGTTGTCGGCTCATTTAGTTTCCGGGGATTTGTACCGAGTGCTGAATAATTGCAAAAATCGGTACAACGTTTCAGTTCAGTCGAGGGAATCCATGCAGTTGATATTCCAAAATCTATGTTAACTTAAGTCATATGGAGTTAACTTGAGTTCCACCAATTACTTATACAACTTGTGGATTTGTTCCAGATGAAGTGCAAGAGTTTAAGACTCTCATAAGTATACGAGTTTCTGTCTCCGCTTGAAGCCACAATTTTCCATTGGTGCAAAGGAAATTCTTGGAACCAACTGTTGAGAACCTGATTGATATTATAGAAGTTCAACGAACAAATAGGTTCCTTAACTTATGCCTTATCGTCTGTGCTTGAAGCAAAACCGATAATTGACATATGTAGCCTTTATTACTAAACACTTACACACGTAAATCTGGAACTTGTTGAATCCACGAGGCAGTGTCATCAGGTAGTGTTCGGGCATCATTGGGAATTGCTTCATGGATAAGGGTTCCGCAAGGTCAACAAGATGCTCCCAAAGGCGACTTTATCATTTTTACGATGTAAGCTGGTAATGACATCGCCCATTGGAATATTATGGACTTTCCTCTCGGTCATGGTAGCTGGTACATGTTGCTTCAGCTTTCTACAGCCATTTTGGTTCTTCCATCCAGACTATGTTCATTCGTTTGGGATGTATAACTATTGTGTCAGGGATCCTCGCTATCATAGACAAATATGCGGCATCTATGGAGGATATTTTAACTTTTCCAACATGCCCTCTGGTGCGTGGCAGGCAGCCTGTGTTCTCTTCGGGGGTGGTTGTGCCTTTCTCTGCCTTGGTGCCTGTCTGGCCTTACTTAGTCTTTTTGTATCTCACATCGGTGACCAAAAGCCCGCGATCATCGGCGGATACTTCCAAACTGTAGCAGGTAAGAAAGAAACAATGTAATATCTTTATTCTTAGATTAATGGTAATCGTATTAGATATAAATATAATTTACCTCAAAGGACCTGTTGGTTTTAGGCCTCCAGCTCATACTTTGCCCGGGGCAATAGATATATCATCTCCAACCATTGAGTCTTCTACTATACAAGGCGATGATTGTTAACGATCGACTCAGTGTCATCTAGTCTGAAAGATATATGATTCAAGAATACCAGTTGTGATCCTCACTGGTGGGAGAGATGGGAGAGAGGGTGAATGAAGACTAGATAAAGTATATTTAAACCTCTTCAGCTTGGTTTATAATTCAATAAATGTTATTTTGATGCCAGTAAGGAGTATGGTATCTAATTTAAACACATGTGGTGCTCTGGCAGTTTTGCCTATGACTCTCATGTGTTTAAGGTTAGCGTATTTAATGAACTAAGTACGTCAAGTGAGATATTTGTTGCATGAACAAGTTTAAGGGCGAAAATCGACCTGGAAAATGTATTTCCATCTCCAGGCCTTGTCGGCTCAGCCACATGTTTATTGGTACCTTAGAATGAAATGTACATACACGGCAGTCACCGTGGGTACAAATATATTGGTATCTTAGAATGTACATGTACAGACATGACAGTCACTGGATACGAATATATTGGTATCTTAGAATGTAACGTACAGACATGACAGTCACTACAAATATATTGGTATCTTAGAATGTACACGTATAGAGATATGACAGCCACTGGGTACAACTATATTGTACCTTAGAATCAACACGTATACAGACATGACATTGACTGGGTACAAATATATTGATATCTTAAAATGTAAAAGTACATACATGAGTCATTGAGTACAAATAAGTTGGTATCTTAAAATGAACACGTACAGACATAACAGTCACTGGGTACAAACAGAGTGGTATCTTAGAATGTACACGTACAGACCTACGTCATTGGGTACAAATATATTATTATCTCAGAGTGTACACCGTCGGGTATACGTCACTGGGTATAAATATATTTGTGTCTTAGAATGTACACGTACAGACATACGTCACTGGATACGAACAGATAGAATGTACACGTATGGAGATTTGACAGTCACTGGGTACAAACATATCGGTATCTTAGAATGTACACGTACAGACATACGTCACTGGGTACAAATATATTATTATCTTAGAATGTACACCTTCAGGCATACGTCACTGGGTACACATATATTTGTATCATAGAATGTACACGTACAGACATACATCACTGGATACGGAGAGATAGAATGTACACGTATGGAGATTTGACAGTCACTGGGTACAAATATATTGGTATCTTAGAATGTACACATACAGACATACGTCACTGGGTACAAATATATTAGTATCTCAGAATGTAAACGTACAGACATACGTCCCTGGGTACAAATATATTTGTATCTTAGAATGTAGACGTACGTCACTGGGTACAAATATATTAGAATCTTAGAATGTACACATACATACATACGTCACTGGGTACAAACATATTAGTATCTTAGAATGTACATGTACACGTACAGACATGACAGTCATTGGGTACAAATATATTGGTATCTTATAATAAACACGTGTGAAGATATGACAGTCACTGGGTACAAATATATTGATCATATATTAGTACTTGTGTAATTAATTCCAGAGTTAAACTCAACGAGACACGTTTGAATTTTATTCGACATGGCTGTCATACTAGACCGACATGGTCCTGGGTTTACGCGTATACTGTGTAAAATGGTAGGGATAGAGTGTGGGAGTTTTGTACCATCGCCTGGGAAGCATTCGTTAGTGGGAGCCATTTTTCATGGTATAGGATGTAAGTCAGTTTGCGATGTGTATGTCACTCCGCAGGGTATCTGTCAGTCTGTGGAATCTTGTTCTGTGCTGGTGATTCATAAGACTGACTGCCCCTGTTTGATATCAATGTTAACGTGTCGCTTAGGTTTGGGGTATGTATGGGTACATGTATAACGGTAGATTGACAGTTTCAGTTTGTATATCAAGATGTGTCAAAGTTGTGCATGTACATAAAGCTGGAATTGTTCGTGTCGGACATGTATGTCAAGGTGGATTGCCTATCCATAATTGCTCATGCCGACCATGTATGTCAAGGCGGATTGCTTGTGTCAGACATGTATATCACGGTGGATTGCCCGTGTCGGTCATGTATGTCAAGGTGGATTGCCCGTTTCGGACGTGTACGTCAATGTCGATTGGCCGTGTCGGACATGAATGTCAAGATGGATTGCCCGTGTCGGTCATGTATGTCATGGTGGACTTCCCGTGTTGGAGATGTATGTCTTGATGGATGACCGTGTCGCTCAAAATGTCAAGGTGGATTGCCTGTGTCTGACATGTATATCAAGGTGGATTGCCCGTGTAGGTCATGTATGTCACGATGAATTGCCCCTGTCGGACATGCATGTCATGATGGACTGTCCGTGTCGGTCATGTATGTCAAGGTGGATTGCCGTGTCGGCCATGTATGTCAAGGTGGATTGCACGTGTCGTACGTGTATGTAAAGGTGGATTGTCCGCGTCGGACATGTATATCAGGGTGGATTGCCCATGTCGGCCAGCTTGAGTGATAAGTGATATCATCCTCGTTAACCAAGTCAATATACAGGCAGCTAGTTGGCGCAGTGCGAATATATGACTTTACATATGCCAAGCCGGGAGCGTACGGAGTTCCACGATGTATCCGGCTTGGCTAGCGAAGATGAATACTATTACTATTGAATACTATTACTATTGAATACTATTATTTTTGAAAACTAGTATAACCCTTGGATTATGTTCAGCTTTATACATATATCCGATGAAAGCAATATAGTGATCGACACTATTGCCGGCATTCAGTATTGGTATAGACTGTCCGTTAGGTACATGTAACAGTTACACGAGGAGTAATAGTATTAGAACACGTCGTTGATTATTCTAAGCCCTCAATTATTTGTCAGCTATAATTTAAGTGATTCAGTGAGAATCATCACAGTGTATTCTGATGCGGAAACAGTGGGGAGACTTCCACACTCTCAGCAAAATGAGTCTGCAAGGGGTCAAGAGTGTACAATCTATATGGTTCTGTAAAGAACCCTTCGAGAGGGATTCTTTGTTGCTTTTCTTTCTGTTATAATTTTAAAATGTAATATGTGTCTAGATAAGACCATATTGTATCGAAGATAGGCGACGAAAGCCAGTTTTCTGCGAGTATGAATTAGCTATGCCATTCGAATTATTCGTGATGTAGGTGTGCTCTTTTACTTATTTGGGTACAGGGGACAGTATTTTCCTGTCTTATATGGAGTTTTGGGAACCGTTCTTTAACTAAAAGGAGTTGGAATCACCATAAAACAATTCTTTGATGACGGCTCTTTACAGAACCTTATTAGTGTTAAACCATAGGCGGTGAAACCCTGTTTCGAGGGGGTTCTTCAAAGAACTACACTGTCTATCTAAAGAAACGTTGAAAACAAATTCTAGAGTAGTTTTCTTGCTCTACTTATTCATCTTCAATATATATTCTTCCTGTACCATTACTCTTCTTTTTAGCTACTGTAGCTGTATCTCAATTGAACCGATGTGAAGGCTAAGAATGTCCGGTGGCCAAGAGTATCCAACCCCTATCTTCTAACCCAGCTAGGACACCTTTCTCCACATTGGAGACAATTGTCCGTCCTTGGTTGTAATATAAAAAGATATGAAAACGGACACCAATCACCAGGATATTCTTATATCCATCGCACCGGCTTCATGATACCAGGTCTTTAAAGCACATGTGCAGTGCTGTTGATGTGGATAATAAAACCGTTCACGTCATCATATCGGCGGAGCTCGACTAAGCTCCCTTGAATACAAGAGGTGGCTTTAACACCCATGTCAGTCCACATGATTGTAAAATCTTTCAGTAACTATTGATTTCCTTCCTCTTCGTCTTGATGCTGAAAATCCGTCTACAAATTTGACAAGTGTAACATCGCTGGGATAAAAAGAGCCAATATGGAAGTCGATCGTACATTTCCTGATAACGATTAAATCGGAAAATCCTTTGAATGTCGAATCCTTACTTACATTATTGTCAGTCAGTCTTAAATTTTCAGCATTGACATTTAAACTCTCGCGTTTTAAAACATATTCAATGAAGGTCTGTGAATGAATGTGTTAAGCAGAATGAGCTGATAAGCGCGTTATAGATAACATCCTTTATATACTCTAATATTAATAACAATTTTATTAGAGCATGTAGGGGATTTTGATAATAAGACGCTAATCAGCTCACTGTGTTTTTGAGTTGTTTATAATCATCTGATTCTAGTAATAATGTTTACTAGATAGAGAGTGGTTTTGGCGATGGACCTCAGCGTTAACCCTTCAGTTGCCATAAATGCTGAAAGATAACTGCTTCGGTATGTGTAAAATGGCTAACATCTGGAGTTACTGGGACATCTGTACGTATACGGTGGCACTCGGTGATCAATGTGTTAATTATATACAGTTGACATGTATTTATAATGACGTCTGGAATTATCTAGCGCGGCAGTTTCAAAGACCATCTATTCCCGTTAACTGTTTATAACATTAAAGTCGCATCTTCGGACGCCACACAGATACCATTATGAGATAGGAATAATCTTTGAAATTAGTTGATAACATTCGAGAGTAACTTATATTCAAGGGATACTGCCCCCAATTTATTTAACTGAACAGGAAATGAAGAAACTCGTTATTTAATTTAAAATCCACGAATTACAATATTTATTCAAATGAAATTATCCGGTCTAATCTTTTGGATTTCTGAAGCCACACGTTTAGATTATGTGCTCAAATCCTAAACATACAATTTGCAGTGCAGATATTTCTCGTGTTCATCTTGCAGTGATAAAGGAATGGAATATAAACTGTAGATATACCACCCAACTAGAACATGAAGACATAGCTCAGAGCTGAATGTGTGGCTATATAATAGCGGAATAACTTGTCAGGGCCCTCGTCGTTAGCACCGTGCGGTAGACCCATGAAAATTGTATATACTTTAGCTCGGAAAATGATACATGGCGATTGTTGGATCAACTTAGGAGTTGCCCAGGGCTATTCTCTGGCGCGATGGAAATGTCGAGAATGATGGGGTACTCTGGTGTGGGAGTTGATATTAACGGACTACTCACATATATATACAAATATCACTCCGTCAGTTTGGTGAATGATCTCCCGGCTCGAGGGTCAATGTGAGCTATGAAAAACCACGTGTCGATTGTTGCCCCAGAGGGCAGATGGGGCATTGAGTCGGCGTTGATCAACACTCCTTTTAGGCCTACATGTATTGTCAGAACCCATAATGTGTCACAGTTGATCGAATGTTAATGTAGCAAAAACCACCTGCTCTGTTCTGGAGTGTTCGTGTAGTTTTCCTCTATAATAAATATACTGCAAGTTGATAACAGCAGAGGAACACAAGAAACAGAAGAATCACATTCATTGCCAGTTACCAATAGCTGTACATGTATACCAATGAAATATAGTTTGGCATTCATGCAAAAGTTTATTTATTAAGCATCTATTGTCCACTCTGTCGTTTAATTTGTTGTTTAAGACATAACTGTTCGTTCTCGTTACTCGATAATTCTACGTACAGTGAGTTGTTGAAGAATGCACGGAAAATATTGTGCTAGAATGCAATGTACATGTTAAGAGAATGGCCGTTGTATAAATACTGCTGGGACAATGATTCAAACACCGGCACTTGCAAGTTGAATATTTGAGTATACCTGCGCACAGCTTTCAATTCAACATTTTTTTCATTTTGCACTACCTTAATTCATTTCGCTATACTGTGGATCTGTCTGTAGATATTCGTGGGTGTCCGTGCTACATTTTATCGAATTTTCGAAGATTTAAGGTGGTATCTTTGCTCTAGCACGGTCCAAATGGAGAATCAGTCGTCAATTTATATAATCAAATTTCGCGAGATGGCAGATTAGGCACAAAAATTGATCAATATTTCCTAAACGTATTCGAAGAAAGGAAACGTCGGAGGTCGTTATCGCTTCGCCTCGAGCGTAAAAATGGCTAAAAAAATCTGCTTGGTTCAGTTCTGCTGCTTCTTATATTTATCTTCAAATTCTATGCCCAATGGACGTTACTGATTTTTCTGTTATTTTATCTACAACTATATATCCTGACACAGACCACAGACAGATAATACCGCCTCGGATGTATCCTCTAATCGCTCCCGAGTATGTCGGTTAGCGGTTATTGAGTTGGACAAGCTCCGCCCGCTTTTGACTTGTTAGTCGATGGCGCTTCTAGTCGGCTATTGAAGGCGAACACATTGTCTTGGGGAAATAGGTCATCAATTGTGATTTCATGACGAATTACATTGAACATCTCTCGGACGTATATTGAATTATATGGATGATTTGTTGGATGGCGCCTGCTTTAGCGAAGGATAACTTCGTCAAGGTTAAAATTAATCTTGTACGCAGATCTTCATGAATTGTAAATTAAAAATGGTTATTGTTGTATAATTGTTGTTGTTACGTAACATATTTGCCAGTCTCATTCATGACGTATGAGGGTAGTCGCTTTTAAACTTCAAGTCTTTTTCTCCATCAGTTTGACCAGAGATTATATAAATAATTTCAGAATCTCTGTATGGTTTGATTAATTCTATAGATTGAATTGCATGGTCCTGCCTGATGATAATCTGAGATGCTTATGCGGTAAACGATATCATATTATTCATACACTGAGCTTGCCATATGTATATAGATATTGTATCAGCGATTTAATATAAGATATATAGGCTCCCATTAAAGGTTTGTTTTGTGAATTTATCTATATCAGTGTTTCAGTGAGCACAAAGAGGTCTTCATGAAATTTGCCCGTCTCCGCCCTTCTTTAATAATCAGCGTCCATGATCCCATTATGTGTCCGTGAGATCCCATTATGTGTCCCTCAATAGACGTTATGAACGTTTCAACCGTTGAACAACTGATTGAATTTCCTTCGAATGACGAAAACAAACGTATTGAATGTGTATATTATCATTCTCGGGTATAACTTAAATCGATATCTTGCCAACTTGACCAGAATCCTGAACATCAACATTGAAGGCATGGGAACTTGGCATGAACACTAACAATAAAGGCCCGGGAACATGTCTTGCAGCACCGTAGTGAATTCTGCCCTGCATAATCCCCACATTCATCTCAGGCAATATACACAGACAACGGCTTGCCCTGCACATTCCCCACATTGGATTGTTTTCATGTATGAACGCATTTGCCCTACATAGAAACTACAGGGACTTTTAATTTTCAATACGGTCGATGAATTACCCGACATGATCCCCACAATCGCCATACATAATCCGCTTATTTTTCTTAAAACTTGTAAAACCATGTTGAGCTGCCCCACACAAACCCTATATTATTCCGACAAGGAAAGTTCAAATTCAAGCATCGCCCCACACGAACCCGACATATCCACCTATACCACAAACGATCTCCACACAATCCCCACGTTAACATTTTTAAGGGTTGGAAGGGCGTCAACATGAACATCAACAAGCAAGGCTCGGGCACTTGGCATGAACGGTAACAGTAACAAATCTGGGAATTATCATGAACAGTAACAATAAATGTTCAGGGATGAACAGTAACATTAACTACTGTGATCACTAGTCAATTGTGGGGATATTTCAGACAAGAATTAAGGCTCTGTCCTGCCATCCTCTCGAGCCATAGCGATGCTAGCATAATCTTTGAAAAAATGATCATGCTGAACTGATGATGTATACCCATTATCTGGATTTGGGGAACAATCTTGTGGGCATTTGTTTTATATCGATTGTTGTCAACGACTTCAGATCGATGAGTAGTTTCTATATAGAAGAACCATGGCCGACTGTATGAATGTGTGATTTGTCGTTTAGACTTGATTACTCCAATGCCGCTCACTGAGGAGAGAATGTCAGCTGTATGATTTGGCATATAGAAATCGGGATTAATCAATTCTACTAATAAGGTTCTCTATATGCCGGTGAGAATGTTTTAATATCCCGCCTCGTCTGCTTTCACTGTAAATTCCGCAATTATACAGAACACAGTCTTGGAATCGGATAACATGCAGGCAACCGGAATTTGTTTATTTTTCTATTTGACCATATAGAAAGTGAATTTGCATTCTTGATCTTTGTAATGGATTCCCTGCATGTGTTCAAACGCCGTAATGGGGCTTGGGGAGAAGAAGTTCTCAAAAATGTCTAAATGTCGTATTCCATGTGGCATTTCAATCTATATCAACATCTTATCTCTCTGAGAGGAATCCAGTGTTTATTTTCTTTTAAGATATACAGTCGCTAGAGTATAGCTACAATCTGTGGTATAATACACGTTTCATGATCACCCGCGTGCTGACTATCTCACCAAAGAAGGCGGATTTCTCTTGCATTGTTTTCTGAAAAAGATATACATTTTGATAGTAACCGCATAGTCAAAGAAGATACGGTCTGCTTCCCTAATTATCTATCCATTCCTATTTACCCTGACTGGGATGACCAGTAAGCTCTGTCAATTCATGTACCTCCAGTTCTAGGGATACAGCAGGAATGGAGTCGACGAACACAGGTGGAATGTTAGAAATGCAATTAAGGAATAGAGGGTGTCTGACCGAGCTTTGAATCGCGAACCACCCATCACTCGATGTAGATGTGACGTTCCATGTGCTATCTATATTCATATATCTGGTGTTTTGAGCGTGGGTTTATTGACTTACCAGGTCACTTATTCAAATATTTTTCTATGTTGCAAGGAAACGATAGCAGTAGTACATCCCGTCTATATGCCGATGTACCGCCTATTTCTTTGACATGGAAGGACTTGGACCTCCACATATGATCTTTGAACCCTATGATAGAGTCTGTAGGATGACGTCAGAGTGACTAAGGTTATTTCGGGGATATTTCAAATCACCGAGAAGCTACCGATTAAATAAGCGGTAGAGAGGTATTATACTGAACAACATTATGTGGATTAGAGACCGATCGTTCAGGGAATTGTACCAACTACACCAAGTCCGTTCCCTGGACGTGTAAAAGTTGTTTTCTTATTATCGGACTAAAGCTTTTACGAGTGAAATCAATGCCGAGGACAGACTAGCCAACCAAGTACATTCTTTGCTGGACAGAGTAGAGCCAACCTATCTCATACTGTCTTACCGTGATACATGCACATTCTTCTACATACGACACAGGAGTATTATAAGTGAATTTTTAAGCAATATACAGAACAATTATCGTAACTGCACTCGATGACCGGTGTAAGAGGATCAGATGTCCTCTGGGACGGATTGTCTCAGCAACGTATGTTTTGGCACATTCTTCCTAATCTTTAACCTACCCCAGAAACTAAAATTAAGCCTAGCAAACGTCAGCTCCAACATTCAATATTCAGCCGTCGTCCATAAAAGAATTTACGTATAATCTAAAGAGTTCTTTCGTATGACAGCTACCAAAAATAGGCCATTTACATACGTGACAAAGATATGTATAAGGTATCTGGCAATTCTACATACGCATGTTGATACGTAATGAACGTCCGTTGTTCATATGCAGGACACATGTGGTCTGACTCAAGCGTTTTTGTATACAATCTAGGCATATTGCTCTCCGAATTCCCATCATTTCAACAAGTGACCATATTGCGTATATGCATGCAACGACTCGAACGTCTTTATTTTGCTTGCTTAATGTGCTATGTAGTGTTTCATGTTTAGCCAGTCTTTCAAAGAATGCCTCCTAACTGTAGAAGGCGCCTCCGAATTCTGATCACAAGAGGTCGATTCTCCCCCAGTCTAGTTCAGTTAATTTATACAGCAGACATCTATGGTTGGCCATCCCTGCCAGAATTCGTCATTTAGAGGCTGCCTCTAAATAATATATACCATGGTATAAAATGCCAAGCCTGCCATAATTCGTATTTAGAGGCTGCCTCTAATTATTTTGTACCATGGTATAAAATGCCGAGCCTGCCATAATTCCTATTTAGAGGATGCCTCTAAATCATTCCTATTTAGAGGATGCCTCTAAATCGCCAAGCCTGCCACAATTCGTATTTAGAGGCTGCCTGTAAATAATATATACCATGGTATAAAATGCCGAGCCTGCCATAATTCGTATTTAGAGGCTACCTCTAATTATTTTGTACCATGGTATAAAATCGCCAAGCCTGCCATAATTCCTATTTAGAGGATGCCTCTAATTCATTTTAGCCGTAAGTCATAAACAACTCGATGTCGTATCAAGAATATTAAATCTGACCAATGAGTAAACTTGTAACAAGCGGAGTAAACTTGTAACAAGCGTAGAGATATGGCACCAAATTTGTGAAAGCGCATATCATTGGTGGAAGTAATAAGAAGGCGAAAATTTACGACTTACGGCTAAAATGAATTAGAGGCATCCTCTAAATAGGAATTATGGCAGGCTTGGCGATTTTATACCATGGTACAAAATAATTAGAGGCAGCCTCTAAATACGAATTATGGCAGGCTCGGCATTTTATATCATGGTACAAAATAATTAGAGGCAGCCTCTAAATACGAATTGTGGCAGGCTTGGCGATTTAGAGGCATCCTCTAAATAGGAATTATGGCAGGCTTGGCGTTTTATACCATGGTACAAAATAATTAGAGGCAGCCTCTAAATACGAATTATGGCAGGCTTGGCATTTTATACCATGGTATATATTATTTAGAGGCAGCCTCTAAATGACGAATTCTGGCAGGGATGGCCAACCATAGACATCAGTAAATATTACAGTATTGTCCATTAATGACACTTGGTATACTACATTCTTGTCATCTGGAAGCAGTTGTCCTTAACAGATTGGGGGGGGGGGACCATATAGCATTTCAGTCTCACAGTTGGCTATGTTTTTTTTAACCACCAGTCGTATATTCAGACACAAGAACTAACTTTTCTCCCCCCGACATAATGATATTTTCTATTTTCTTACGCACAGAATTAAATACACTTTCAAGTTTACTGTAATTCGAAGTGAAAGTACCTAGGTCGAGCGGGTATTCCTCGCAGTATAGTATTGAAGCACAATTTCCTTTATCAGCATCGACCCGGCGGTTGTTAAACATTGTCTACATACCCATAGCATATGCAGCGTTCTGATTTTTTGCATGAAGGTGCATTAGGGGACTGTTACCAGCAAGTTCTGAGCTGACCTACTTTTGATGAAAATTTCTGGTGATTTTTGATGAAAATCACTGGTGATTCTGACTTGGGCCGTGCCCATCTTAATATAGGCAGGATTTCAAATTGGGGCGGGGGGATATCCAAAAGTTCAGTGCTTGTCGGAGTCCTAATGCTTACCCTACTTCGTAGGTCCTGTGACGTTAGTCATACTGCCATGTATATATTCTGTACACGTATAATACTTTTGTGTCGTCTGTAGAAGAATGTGCATGTATCACGGTAAGACAGCATAAGATCGACTGGATCTATAGCCTTGGTTGGCTAGTATGTCCTCGGCATTTCAACATACTGATTTCACTCATGAAAGCTTTATTCCGATAATAAGAAAAAGACTTCTACACGTCCAGAGAACGGACTTGGCGTAGTTTCATTTCCCTGAACGAATCGGTCTCTAATCCACATAATGTTGTTCAGAATAATACCTCTCTACGGCTTATTTCATCGGTAGCTTCTCGTCGATAAGAAATAACTCTGAAATAACCTTACTTACACCCTCGTCAAGCCCTATTCCTGTCACTGGTATATTCAGATTCACGATTTCGCTGTAAGGTATCCATTAGTCAAAATCCCATATCTCTAGCCCTTGCTTTTCGCGAGATATCGGCTATTTCCGGTTTGATGACGTCACTTCCAGTTGACCTACTTCGTTCGTGAAAACAATGCTATTCCCATTCCTTGGGGGGATCCCGTTTGCCTCGTGACCCTGACATCGTCCTGCAGACTCTAGCATAGGGGTCAAAGGTCAAATGTGGAGGTCCACGTCCTTCCATGTTAAATAGATATGCGGTTCATCGGCATATACAATGGATGTACTACTGATAGCGGTAACTTATAATTCCTTTAAATAGTGATTTCGTACTCCTTAAAACAACGATTTTGTTACAAACATCGTCCATGAGGATACTAGTACCTCCCTTACCGAGTTATATGGAAGTTGGTATTGGTTATGGAATTTTAAGAAAATTTTCATTTCAGATCTTCAAAGTTCTAGTTACAAACATCACCGATGATGATGTTCAAAGATCTAAAGCCAAGTGAAACCTCAATTCTCCCCCCAAAAAAATCATATGCCTATTTGGTATTATAATGTACTAAAAATATCGTTGCATTATTGATTAGGATCTTTCAATTGGACGACGTTTCCCTACTGAATGGCTGATCCGACAGTTATATTTATAATATGGAAGTTCAGTGGCATGTACTGCAAGGTACTGCGCCCATCATTTGCCCGCTCAAGTGGAGAAAAAATACCACTTTGACAATATCCGCACACGATATACCGTGAAGTGTCCAATAAATTCACTGTTGTTTAATTGGTGGTCTTCTTCACCCTTTGTGGTTGGTGTTGTTGTTTTTCTTAGCAATTGTCGATGATGTATATATTCAATATATGTAGAGAAGGACAAAACGCTAAACTTTTGAAAGGCGTTGCATGGTACCAGAATACATAATGTAGAAATGTAGTGTTAGAGTGTAGAGTGATCCCAACAGTGGCCTTTGTTACCTCAATCAACGAGAGTTTGCCGAAAGGTTCGGGGCAATCTCGTTATCGTTCTCTCGTGTGTAGCATAGTGTCTGAAGTCTATTCGAGAAGCGGGTGGGCTTTGTGCCCTGGCCCGAGGGCGTGATGAAATGTGACCTCAGGGATATGTAGATACATGACTTGTATCATGAATCTTTCATACATCTTCCGGAGTGGCAGGCCACTTCATCAATATCGACAAATTTAAATTGCCACTAACTTTTGTATAAAACCAGCAATACCATGATCTGTGCTGTGTTCTCTAGCGACTTGGGACCATAGTTTAATTGGCGGAAATGATTGCTCGTTGTCCTCGAAAGCAACAGGATTCGTGGATAATCATGTTCCCATATTCTTACGCATGAGTAAGTTGGTTGGTTTTAATATTTCGTGACATACTATGTTAAATTCGAGGAAATGGTATAATTTCTATGCATGTATTTGTTCTTTACGTTTGATGCCTATGGCTTCAGACTCATACGCAATCCTCATATCAGCAGCTCTATGAGTTAACTATTGATCACGAAGTTCTAGAAAGCAAAACGGGATATTGTACTAGTATGTTGAATAATGACGTGTTTGTTCGTGCTTCACGAGTACTCCCACATACATTTAATAGTCTTTATATAACTTATTCCGTAAGTTGGTTTATGCACGGCATTATTTATTCCATTTGCGCCAATTCATCGCAGATATGTTATATAATAGTATTACTAACCCCAGATTGCATATAGATGGATGTATTTGGATGTTCGAGTGGTGAATACGCTGGAACATCGAGGGACGAGAGAGAATGATCTCCCGATATTATAGAATGCTAACTAGCTATTATACATCTACCAAGCTATTATACGCTCTCAACTCGCTAAGGGTAAATATTAAATTATATATATGGCCTATCGATATTTCGTTATGATGGAACAATAACTGAATTTACTTAAGGATAAAGGTATTCCGTTACGCGTTCATTCTATTCGTAAAAGACCTAACCAGCAATATTTGTTACGGATATATATACTCGTCAACATTATTCAGAGTGATAGATGCTGACAAGCCGAATTTCTTGTATAATTCCCTACACGCCATGAACTGTTAGGGTAACGATGCTGTATTCGATATTGAGATTTTCAAACCACAAGGGTCATAATTAGCTGCAGTAGAATAGTTGAGGTGAAAATGAATCTCCAGTGAGGTTTTAACCAGAGAAGGTCAGTTTAGGATTGAACCAGGGTTAACGGGATATTAAAGCACTGTCTGTTTCAGCAGCTCAATGTATTAATATGAACAGGCACATTAGTGGATTCTAGAGCAAGGGAGAAGTAGTGTGAGTGTGTGTGGATCTGAAATGCATTGGTTATGCTAATACTATAGTATTTCCTGAACATCTAGCATCAGGTTCCTACCGATGTTCCTATATATCCAGCACGGATAACATGCATGGAATTAGACCTGTTCAAGGGGTGATGGATTGACGGTCTTAGGGACTCTATACGAGCTCTCTTATCGATGACAGTCTATGATTGCATACACGTGCTGTCTGTCAAAATCTGCTAGTTGTTTGCTCGATGAGCCGGTAAGCGTTTTATTCAAGACACACGTGACTAACTGCCTCTTACCATCTGCATTATTGGCTTTTCAGGTTGTCGACCCTGTCTGTTACACCAACAGTCTTAGGAGAACACATCGCTTAATATAATCATTAAGACCATCTGGTTTTAGGTAAACGCAGTGTACTAAAGAGCAATATGCGTCAATTATAAGTAGTTGATAAAGATATATGGAACAAAAGTATATGCATCATAGGACAGTGATATGTGGGATTCGCTGAGATGGATTCGCTTAGCCTGCTACCACTGACCTTTAATATTCGGCCTATATGCTGACATATAACGTTGAAGGCCAGAGGTAGCAGGCTATAATTTTCTCGCTTGAACATGTTGAATTCACGATTTGTATCTTGATGTACAATCTAATATACTGGTTAAGAAAGAAATATCGAGAGAAGAAACACACACAAAAATGCCATGTTAAGGAATAGATTTGTTGCGTGTGTTCATCTCAGCAAACGTCCCATCATATTTGCATGAACATAATTATAACATCGATACAGTGACACCGATACATCTTAACAGCGTTTGGAAACGGTTCGAGAATTAATAGAACAGTACATATATGTTAAGGATTTTTTTTTCATACAAGAACACCATGCCATCGGGTAAGATGACATATTCTTCGAACAGTTTGGCCAATATGGATGTACACATGTATGTATAATGCCGATTGCTTTGGAAGGAATAAGTCTTGCGATTTAATGACGCGACCGTGTAATAATGATCACAACCGTCCAATGGATGTCACAGGGAACTATGGTCACTAATAACTAACTTAATGCATCCTTCATGCATTAAGGCACTATAAATGGCCAGGCCCCAATGAACAGCAGTAGCTGCAGTATCTGCTCCGTGGTGGTCATCTCTGGGTGTTTTCACTTCTTTTCTCACTATGCCTTTGTATAGGAAAACATATTGAACCACTGAGAACAGATATTTTCACCTTAATAATACCAAACTATTAATGCAGGTGAGCATAATGAACCATTCTGTAAACAGCAGAAAACTGTGAAGCATATTCACCTATAGGTATGCCAGTATCTATGCTCTAGGTGAAATTTCCCCCACATATAAACCGCATTCCCCCCCACCCCCCACTTCGCAACTGAATTAACATAATTATAGCATGGGTAAAGAGCCCATGTGGCGCATGTCGGACGTGGAGACTATAGTAATAAAGCCGGTGGCTCTGCTCATACATAACATGCTGGACTCATTTGTGGATGAACATATGTTATGTACCAGGGGTATAGACCATATGGTTGTCCTCATTAGCCAATTAAACCCAACAGACGGATGTTTGATGTCATAACATTGATTATATAACTCAGAGTTCATCCCTTATCAGGTGGGCTCTTTACTTAATTCGTGATAAGTGGAGATCAGATGTGTTTCTCTTCACTATGTCTACTGTGATCTACCATTATATAACATAACGTCTCACAGAAGCCAGATCTGGCAGCTCACCGTAAACAGAAAGTGGTAGGCCTTATTCTGTTTGCCTCTGTTCTGAGTCAACTTGTGGCAAGAACTCTATAAAACCAAAAAACTTTCTATCCAACGCCTTCGTGTTTGCAATTCATAATTGTTCTCTATCATGAACAATCTCGAAGTATTTCAAGAGAAAAAGCTTCACATGCCTACTAACAATTTTACATAGTTGAATATGTTACCTGGAAATGATCAGTTTTCTTTAATGCTCCGAAAGCGAGCATGCACCCGTTACATAGTCAATGCAGTTGAATATTTTTCCCAAATTAAACGAGGTTTACGTTATACCCATCGTCGATTTGTGTTTTCTCTAAATTGCCTCTGTGTTAAGCAGGAATAATTAACGGATTTGGTCGTTTAGATAGAATCACGCAATGTTTTTTTTCGAGAATAGAGTTTGATGTAAACCACATATACCATCACCAGATGACAAAATGTGGGCCGAGTTCATGTGAACAATAAATTATAAATAATATTACTTAAGTGTCCAGCCCCTATGGAGATGTTCTCCATCTAATCAAATCAGTTCAACATATGCCTCGAGGATGAACGAGCACTTTACACTCTACATACCATGGTGTTCACAGGAAAACATCTAACATATCACTCTACATACCATGGTGTTCACATGGACACATCTAACATATCACTCTACATACCATGGTGTTCACATGGACACATCTAACATATCACTCTACATACCATGGTGTTCACAGGAAAACATCTAACATATCACTCTACATACCATGGTGTTCACATGGACACATCTAACATATCACTCTACATACCATGGTGTTCACATGGACACATCTAACATATCACTCTACGTACCATGGTGTTCACATGGACACATCTAACATATCACTCTACGTACCATGGTGTTCACATGGACACATCTAACATATCACTCTACATACCATGGTGTTCACAGGAAAACATCTAACATATCACTCTACATACCATGGTGTTCACAGGAAAACATCTAACATATCACTCTACATACCATGGTGTTCACAGGAAAACATCTAACATATCACTCTACATACCATGGTGTTCACAGGAAAACATCTAACATATCACTCTACATACCATGGTGTTCACAGGAAAACATCTAACATATCACTCTACATACCATGGTGTTCACATGGACACATCTAACATATCACTCTACATACCATGGTGTTCACAGGAAAACATCTAACATATCACTCTACATACCATGGTGTTCACAGGAAAACATCTAACATATCACTCTACATACCATGGTCTCCCCAGGAAAACATCTAACATATCACTCTACATACCATGGTGTTCACATTGACAAATCTAACATATCACTCTACATACCATGGTGTTCACATGAACACATCTGAGACACATCTGAGATATCCCTATAATACCATGGTGATCACAATCACACATATCACTCTACATACCATGGTGTTCACATGGACACACCTTAGATATCACTCTACATACCATGGTGTTCACATTGACAAATCTAACATATCACTCTACATACCATGGTGTTCACATGAACACATCTGAGACACATCTGAGATATCCCTATAATACCATGGTGATCACAATCACACATATCACTCTACATACCATGGTGTTCACATGGACACACCTTAGATATCACTCTACATACCATGGTGTTCACATGGACACATCTAAAATAGCAATCTACATACTATGGTGTTCACATGGACACATCTAACATATCACTCTACATACCATGGTGTGCACATGGACACATCTAACATATCACTCTACATACCATGGTGTTCACATGGACACATCTGACATATCACTCTACATACCGTGGTGTTCACATGGACACATCTAACATATCACTCTACATACCATGGTGTTCACATGGACACATCCAACATATCACTCTACATACCATGGTGTTCACATGGACACATCTAACATATCACTCTACATACCATGGTGTTCACATGGACACATCTAACATATCACTCTACATACCATGGTGTTCACATGGACACATCTAACATATCACTCTACATACCATGGTGTTCACATGGACACATCCAACATATCACTCTACATACCATGGTGTTCACATGGACACATCCAACATATCACTCTACATACCATGGTGTTCACATGGACACATCCAACATATCACTCTACATACCATGGTGTTCACATGGACACATCTAACATATCACTCTACATACCATGGTGTTCACATGGACACATCTAACATATCACTCTACATACCATGGTGTTCACATGGACATATCTAACATATCACTCTACATACCATGGTGTTCACATGGACACATCTAACATATCACTCTACATACCATGGTGTTCACATGGACACATCTAACATATCACTCTACATACCATGGTGTTCACATGGACACATCTAACATATCACTCTACATACCATGGTGTTCACATGGACACATCTAACATATCAATCTACATACCATGGTGTTCACATGGACACATCCAACATATCACTCTACATACCATGGTGTTCACATGGACACATCCAACATATCACTCTACATACCATGGTGTTCACATGGACACATCCAACATATCACTCTACATACCATGGTGTTCACATGGACACATCCAACATATCACTCTACATACCATGGTGTTCACATGGACACATCTAACATATCACTCTACATACCATGGTGTTCACATGGACACATCCAACATATCACTCTACATACCATGGTGTTCACATGGACACATCTAACATATCACTCTACATACCATGGTGTTCACATGGACACATCCAACATATCACTCTACATACCATGGTGTTCACATGGACACATCCAACATATCACTCTACATACCATGGTGTTCACATGGACACATCTAACATATCACTCTACATACCATGGTGTTCACATGGACACATCCAACATATCACTCTACATACCATGGTGTTCACATGGACACATCCAACATATCACTCTACATACCATGGTGTTCACATGGACACATCCAACATATCACTCTACATACCATGGTGTTCACATGGACACATCTAACATATCACTCTACATACCATGGTGTTCACATGGACACATCTAACATATCACTCTACATACCATGGTGTTCACATGGACACATCCAACATATCACTCTACA
>JAVTVY010056457.1:0-28383 GCA_036873755.1 Hanleya hanleyi
CCCTGGAATTATAGTCTCTAGAAATATAGTCCCCAGGAATGCCATCCCCAAGAATGGTAGCCTCAGGAATAACAGTCCCCAGGAATGGTAGCCCCTGGAACGACAGTTCCCAGAAATGAGAGACCACAGGACTTAATCCTCAGGAGTCGTAGTAACCAGGAATGACAGTTCCCAGGAATGGTAGTTCCCAGGATTAATATTCCCCAGGAATGACAGTCCCCAGGTATAATAATCACATAAATCATAGTCTCCAGGAATGGCAGCCCCAGGAGTGACGGTCCCCAGTAATTATAGACCCAAGAACTTATAGTCCCCTTGTATGATAGTCCCCAGGGAAGGCATTCCCCACGGTTGACAGTCCCCAGGAAATGACAGTCTCATTGACAGTTTCCAGAGTGACATTTCCCAGGAATGGTGACCCCAGGGAAGACAGTCCCCGGGATTGACAGCCACATTAATGACAATCCTAAGAAATGATAGTCTGCAAGAATGACACTCCCCAGGAATTACAGTCCCCACGAATGGTAGCCCCAGAAATAAGTCCTCACGATTAATTGTACCCAGGAAGGACAGTTTCCTGGAATTATAGTCCCCAGGAATAATAGTCCCAAGAAATAACAGTCTTCATGTTTGACAGTCTTCGGGTATGGCAGTCTCCAGGAATGAAAATCCCCAGGAATTATAGTCCCCAGGTATAATGGTCCCCAGGAATGACAGTCCCCAAGAATGGTAGCTCAGGAATGACCGTACCTAGGAATGATAGTTCCCGGATGACAGTCCCCTGGAATTATGGTTTCCAGGAACAATAGTTCCCCGGAATGACACCCGCAAGGTATGATAATGTCCATTAATGAAAGTCCCCGGCATTATAGTCCCAAGGAGTCCACAGGAAGTATAGTCCCAATGAATGGTAATGCCCAGGAGCCATACTCCCCAGGAATTTTAGTCCCCAAACACCGAAGATATAAGCAGAAAACTAAGCGTCTGGGGAAGGACATGCTATCTTCACGTTGTCGCATACGTGGGTGGCTTGTATAGGTTCATTTCGTATCTAGGGGCTTGGAACAACCAAAGGAACGACTCACATAAGATCGTCTAGCATTTACTCTCAAGCAATATATGTCTAAACATCTTAAACATGAGTTAAACACTAGGCGTCTGGAAAAGGGCATGCTTTCTCCGTGTCGTGTCACACGTGAGTTAGGAATAATTGTGTATTTAGGAATAATTGTGTATTTAAAGGCTTGGAACAACTTTGAGAGCGATTTACATAAGACCCATCGGCATTTAATATGCAGCAGTATCCAAGCACCAAAAATTATAAGTTACAAACTAGGCGTCTGGGGAAGGACATCCTTTCTCCGTGTCGTCTCATAAGTGAGCTAGTGAGCTAGTATAGGTTCATTTTATATCTTGGGGCTTGGAACATCCAAGGGAACGATTCACATAAGATAAGCTAGCATTTACTCACCAGCAATATATCTCCAAACACCTAAACTAGAAGTTACAAACTAGGCGTCTGGGGAAGGACATGTTTTCTTCCTGTCGCCTCGTGCGTGAGTTAGTGACTGGTGTACGTTTTTGTGCATCTAGAGGCTTGGAACAACCAACAAAACGATTCACTTAAGATCAGCAAGCCTTTACTGTCCAGCAAAATATGTCCAAACACCTAAAATGTAAGCCAAAAACTAAGCGTCTGGGGAAGGACATGCTTTCTCCTTGTCGTCTCATAAGTGAGTTAGTGACTTGTATACACCTATTGTGTATCTAGAGGCTTGGAACAACCAACACAACGATTCACGTGAGATCATCAAGACTTTACTGTCCAGCAAAATATGTCCAAACACCTAAAGTATAAGCTAAAAACTAAGCGTCTGGGGAAGGACATGCCTTCTCCTTGTCGTCCATAAGTGAGTTAGTGACTTGTATACACCTATTGTGTATCTAGAGGCTTGGAACAACCAACAAAACGATTCACGTGAGATCACCAAGACTTTACTGTCCAGCAAAATATGTCCAAACACCTAAAATATAAGCTAAAAACTAAGCGTCGGGGGAAGGACATGCTTTCTTCTTGTCGTCTCATAAGTGGGTTAGTGACTTGTACAGACCTATTGTGTATCTAGAGGCTTGGAACAACCAACAAAACGATTCACGTAAGATCACCAAGCCTTAAATGTCCAGCAAAATATGTCCAAACACCTAAAATATAAGGTAAAAACTAAGCGTCTGGGGGAGGACATGCTTTCTCCTTGTCGTCTCATAAGTGAGATAGTGACTTGTATAGACCTATTGTGTATCTAGGGGCTTGAAACAACCGAGGAAACGATTTTCATATGATCAACCATCATTTCCTCTCCAGCAATATATCTCCAAACACCTTAACCGTGAGTTACAAACTAAGCGTCTGGGGAAGGACATGCCTTCTCCGTTTCGTTTCATACAAGAGTTACTAACTTGTATAGAGTTATTTTGTATCTAAGAGTATTGGAACAACCAACAGAACGATTCACATAAGATCACCTAGTATTTACTCCCCAGCAATGTATCTCCAAACACCTAAACTAGAAGTTACAAACAAGGCGTCTGGGGAAGGACATGTGTTCTCCGTGTCGTCTCATACGCGAGTTACTAACTTGTATAGATTAATTGTGTATCTAGAGGCTCGGAACAACAAATAGAACGATTCACATAAGACCACCGATCATTTACTCTCAAGCAATATATCTCCAAACGCCTAAAATATAAGTTACAAACTAGGCGTCTGGGGAAGGACATTCTTCCTCCGTGTCGTCTCATAAGTGAGCTAGTGACTTGTATAGGTGCATTTTATATCTAGAGGCTTGGAACATCCAAGGGAACGATTCACATCAGATAACCCAGCATTTACTCCCCAGCAATATATCTCCAAACACCTAAACTAGAAGTTACAAACTAGGCGTCTGGAGAAGGACATGTTTTCTTCCTGTCGCGTCGTGCGTGAGTTAGTGACTGGTGTACATTTACTGTGCATCTAGAGGCTTGGAACAACCAACAACACGATTCACGTAAGATCACCAAGCCTTTACTGTCCAGCAAAATATGTCCAAACACCTACAATATAAGCTAAAACTAAGCGTCTGGGGAAGGACATGTTATCTCCGCGTCGTCGCATATGTGAGTTACTGAATTGTATAGGTTCATTTTGTATCTAGAGGCTTGGAACAACAGATGGAACGATTCACATAAGATGATCTAGCATTTACTCTCAAGCTGTATATGTCTAAACACCTAAAGTATATGTTACAAACTAAGCATCTGGAGAAGGGCATGCTTCCTCGATTACAATTGAGCAGTATTATGTGAGGGATATGGGTACCAAATTACTAGCGCATGGGGCTTGGCTGATGAGCGAGCAGGAATCCTTAAACTAGACATAAAATTACACGCAGGAATTTAGTCTGTTTCCTTAACCCCTGGCCAACGACGACATATTGTTTATACTATCTTTGTCTTTGGCTGGGACCGCTTGGCCCAGCCAAAGACAATATATAATATATTAACGTCGGGCAGGGGTTAGAGCAAGTTCAAACTAACAGAAGGTGAACGCTATACATCGGTGTCGCCAATTTCATGGGGCACCGTTACACCGGTACCGTTATAGCTTAAACAAAAAATAAATTAGAAGCATCTGGTCCGTCATTCATTATTCTGCCCCCGTCCCTTAATGAATATCCGCGTCCATAATCCAAAGACCTATTCCATATTTCGAAAAACAACATTATCAGCAAATTAGAAAAAAACAATAATAATATACATAAACATAGGCTAGTTTTCTGCAAGAGACAGTTCAACAGTTTTCAATAATGCCGGCAAGACATCAGGATGTTACAAAAATATGAAATGCGTATCGCTGATCAGTATTCTTAATCTATATGATATTCGCTGTGAAGATTCATGTAGAAAATGATGCATTTCAGTCAGGTTTTGCTTGTGACTGTTCACATGGGCACAATGAGGATATTGAAGTACATGGGTTCATACGACCCCAAGACCCGGGGATTAAGCAGGATTAGAGACAAGTTACGAAAGGTAACGCGATACATCTTGCTCACTATGCTCGTATTTTGCTATCAGCACGAGATAAGTATCGCCAAATCTGAAGGCGCGTGATAGTTTAGCCCTGTTTTATAAGTTTCCGCGACAATGTTTTGTGACGTTCATTAAAAGCGTCACATTTAACACAGGATCTAGCAAATACTACGATGCGAGATAAGTGTATACACCATATGCGGGTCCCACTAGAATTTGCTATCTAGAAAGGGATAGTTTACGATGTCGAAATTGTAATGATCTCTTTTGTCATAAAGTCGACGAAAGAGAAGGTTTCTCACTAGTATACTACACACGCAATTTCCCCCACAGAACGGACCGGAGTTGCGAGGAGAATGGACGGACAAATGCAATGGACCAGAGCGGAGACGGACTTTTGTGGACCGTTACGGACAAAACCATCGGAGAATGGACGGACCGTTACCAGTGTTCTCCGGTCGTTTCTGGTCCGGAATGGTACCATTGTCTCGTTCTCCGTTCATTCTCCGTTGCAGCTCTTTGTTGTCTTACGGTAGAAATAGTCTAATATATTGACGGTCCGCTCATTCTCCGTTTTCTCATGAGAATGAACGGAGAATGGGTCATTGGAAACGAGCGGAGACTGGCACGGAGACGATTGTATGTGAACTCTCCTGTTTGGAGGCGGATAAGTCAAACAGCGTTCCAATTCGCGCGCTCACGCTCAGCTGTTTTCAAAATCTCAGTGGAAGCACAACAACACTCGATTTGCTCACCAGATGACCTGAACTGGCCCCTGGGTCTTCTTGACCACCTGTTGATGCATTATGGTTTCAAATGCTGTTCTCAGAAAACAGTTTTTCTGCTTGATGTCGACGTTTTCATACAGCCTGTTACAACAACAACAGTGACAGCATGCGTCGGGCAGTGATGATGGTGATTGACCAGTTGACAGTCGAATAGGATTATAGCAACAGGTAACTATGAGAGTGTTTAGCCTGACATCATTACCGTAATTAACGAAATTCTGAAGAATTCTTCAACAACAAAGAATCCGGAACATGGGCCCAAGTAGACCTAGCTACAACATGTAACCTAGTGATGACGTTTATATATTGACCTTATATTGTCACTAGGTTACAAACCGCTCCATACCACATTTGTCTTTTATTTTCCGTATGGTATACAGAATCAAGTTACGGCCACATACCTATCATTTCTTGGTAGATGGTATCATTTCGAATAGCGGTGACACACTGCCCGCAAAATCCGCTGCCGATTTCATCGCATTTCAGCCAGTTTTTCCAGCAGCTCCCGCTTCGATCTGCAATCTGTCTTCCATGTTTCTTTTCGAAATGAACTGCGCATGCGCCAATGCCGTGACCTTTGTAAAACCGGAAATACGCGCTACAACACTATATGTATGAGATAAACACGTGGTAGCAGACGATTTTTAACTTGTCAAAGTTAAGCATGGATAATTGCATTAATTGTAACAAACCCTTTGTCAAGGGACATAACGGCTACAATAGAGTGTCGTTAAAATCTCTCACATCTCCTAAAACAGTGAGAAGTTTATTACCAAGGTGCACAGGCGACTTCAACCTGTCCAGCATTTTCTTATGTAGTGAATGCTTACAATTATTCAAGAAGAAAACGAGTATAAAAGTCCCCGGAAAACAAAAAAAGGACATGGGACAAGCGGGCCACACCAATGAAATCCACGTTCCTCAGTCCACATAAAACCGCTTCTCCATTGAGGAAGAAGGTTTGTAGGAGAAGATCGTCAATGATTGGAGACGCTTTGGATAAAGCCCAAACCTACTTGGAAAACCGGGACTACCTGCACGCCTTCAGATGGCTCGCCCACAGGGGAAGCAGTGTTTCCAAGAAGGCCTTCATACAGGTCGCTTGTGAAGTTATAAGGAAAGAAGTATGCATATTTCCATATAAGACCACGTGTTACGATAAAGAATTACAATTAATATAATTTGTATATTTGTTAGGTCTACACAAGCGGGAAATTTATTTCATTATTATCGGTACTATATGCTCATTCTTCAATATTAAATAGTTTAAACTGATCTGTGCAGGTACTTGATTACAAGTCTGGGAATTTCAATAGTCTCGCACTGGTGAGAAAATGTACAAATGTTCACTATGTTCATATAGCTATGCAAAGCAAACTGGCCTGCAGCAATACATAATGACTCACACTGGAGATAAGCCTTACAAATGTTCAATATGTCCATATAGTTGTTCAGAGAAAAATGTCCTGACGTTGCATATGAGAACTCACATTCGAGATAAGCCATATAAATGTTCATTGTGCTCATATAGTGCTGCAGAGAAAAATGCTCAAAAATCACATATGAGAAAGCACACTGAAGATAAGCCATACAAATGCTCACTGTGCCCAAATAGTACTGCACGCCAAAGTGACCTGAAGAAACACATGACCACTCACTGTTCAAGGTAGCAAATATAAAGATTATGAACATGATCATGCACAAACAAAATAAATCATCAAAACGGAGTTAATGATCGAGAGAGGATTTGCTCTTTTATATGCCTAAAATCGGCTAGAACGCATCTACAACCGTCTAGGACCCCAGGGCTTCCAGGGCTTGGGCGGGCCCTGGTCCCTCGCTTAAAGTGTTATTATAGTCGAACCCCCCCCCCCCCCTACCACCACACACACACACGCTAGTCACAAAGTATCTTTCACTATGATTTAAACTATTATAAAAAATATCCATCAATACAGGTCTATATTCACTACAGGTACTTAAATTTTACCTTCAACCACCTGTGTATCCAATTCGCCTAAACGGCTGATGACAGCACAGCTTATTCCAACGCTTGTCCAGCGATTCAGCTGATCAAACATTAAACTTCTCAGCGGGGATATCACTAGTGCTATGTGCTTTTCTTTGTCTGGGTGAAGCTTTGAAAACAATAAGAAACCTGTTTATAGACAATGTTTTGGATACAAACTAGCTAATATTTCCAAAATATCTTAAATTATAGCCCATGTTTTGGATACGAACAAGCTAAATATAGCAGCTTCACATATTTTCTTACAAACGTAAAATAAAATTCTGTAGAAATCTTGAGCGAGCTTGTTTTAGGTTACCTGGTCCATGATGTATGGGATGAGAGCATAGCACTCACTCTTCCCATATCCAGTTGGCAGGATCCCTATTACGTTTTCCCGGAGGAGAATGTGTTTTATGATGTTAATTTGTTCATCTCTAAGTGCGTAGGGCAAGATCTTGCCCACAATTTCACCTAATTCCGTCATCGCAACAAATAACTTAACTTTGAGAGTTAAAAATCGTCTGCTACCA
This sequence comes from Hanleya hanleyi, assembly GCA_036873755.1. Lineage (NCBI taxonomy): Eukaryota > Metazoa > Mollusca > Polyplacophora > Lepidopleurida > Hanleyidae > Hanleya > Hanleya hanleyi. The sequence continues at coordinate 7,401 of JAVTVY010056457.1, forward strand.
CGTGTTTATCTCATACATATAGTGTTGTAGCGCGTATTTCCGGTTTTACAAAGGTCACGGCATTGGCGCATGCGCAGTTCATTTCGAAAAGAAACATGGAAGACAAATTGCAGATCGAAGCGGGAGCTGCTGGAAAACTGGCTGAAATGCGATGAAATCGGCAGCGGATTTTGCGGGCAGTGTGTCACCGCTATTCGAAATGATACCATCTACCAAGAAATGATAGGTATGTGGCCGTAACTTGATTCTTTATACCATACGGAAAATAAAAGACAAATGTGGTATGGAGCGGTTTGTAACCTAGTGACAATATAAGGTCAATATATAAACGTCATCACTAGGTTACATGTTGTAGCTACCTTCTCAGATGTTTGCATCAGAAAAGGCAATGACCAATGACATGCATGAAAGTTTGTTATGGAGCAATTTTGATTAATCAAAGCTTCAGAAATGTTTCATCATTTATTGAAAGACAATAGGCCATATGTTTGAAGATTAGTATAATATGTAGTAGGCAAAGCCTAAAAGTGAGCGCAGAATATGTGCAGCTATACCCTATTAGGCCTATAACTGTTGTTGTTGTTGTTGTTGTTGTTTATCTGTTAATCCACTTTTTAACTCTTTTGACCGGTGCTACAAGATAAAATCGCATGGTGCTACTGTTTGTTCTCTTATGCTTGCACTATCCTATATAGTAGTATTGAGAAGATGGAACACGATATATAGTGGGAGAGAGACAGGGGCGACCCCTAACCAAGAAATCTCGACTGTGTTTGGTAAAATATAGTGAAGGCCACGACCCCCAGAACCATGAGCCAGAAGTTTTCGGGCTAGAGCGACCCCCACCGACACTCGATATATGTATCGGTCAATCAGGCCTAATAATAATTATTTCAAACCGATTTTTCTGACCAATTGCATTAGTCTGCCCTATGCTTTACTTGTCCAACTATAAACCAATAAGCAGACAAATGAGTGGTGTGGGAAAGTTGTGGTAGGCCTAAGTACCATTCATCCATGTGGAAACTATGATGCGGTACACACTGGGGGAGAATAAATTATTTTATGATGTCTGCTACATAATGGCATGTATTAATTTATGTGAGATCTATATTCAACTGGATATTGACAAAACACAAGAGCTAGACAAAATAAAGCACAACCAATATGATGAATGAAAATTCTAGAAAATGCCATAATTAGTTATAATATTCATTTTACAATATACGGTATCAAATGTAAAGAAATTACGTACCTGTTAAATATCCCCTGTCAAAGTTCAATAATTGTCTATGCAGGTTTTGGTATCTGGCTAGCTGTAATAGATCAAATAATTTCAAATATGATAAATACAGAAAGCATTTTAAGTTGGTGCTTGGTGGAGTCTAATAATGAAGAGGGAGCTCAGGATTTAAGGTTTTTTTGCACTCGTATAATAGAGGATAGTTAAGTGATGGACATCTAGACTGATAGAAATAATTTTTTATTATTTGTCAGAAATTAGTCATTGACCTCTTGATTCCTTTGAAAATTTTCACTCGATGACGCAGTTACAAATACCTACCTGGACATTTTAGCCTTCTAATCCATATCACACATACATGTAAATTATAATGGTATAGCTGCCCCCGCCCAGTGTTAAATCCATTCAGCTGCTCTTGTTAATTATAGTTAATAATACATATGGTTAAATAATTTAATTTGTACCAAATCCTTCTCAAATTTAAGACACATCAGTGTTGAATAACTTACCTGATTACTGAATCAATGTAGCCCTTGAAGGTTGAATTTTGGTTTGATACAATTCATGTATACTGTACGGTCCAGAAAAAGTTATTTGCCCTACAGTGTTGACATTATATTAAATTCCAAATTAAATTTCATGACTATAATTATTATTTAAAAAAACTCAAGCAACAATGTGAATATATTACTATATTCAATACAAACCAACAGCATTACAAGGCTAGCGACTGTCGTGCCACCCGCCCAGTTATGCCATTGATATGAAAATTTACATGTATATACTGTACATTTAATTAGAACTATCTTTTGAAATCCCAGGTATTCACATCTGATGTTTCAGAAAAATCACTGGAAAAAGAATCTGGCTGTAATAAGGGATCTAAGAGATCTGCAGATACAGAGCTGCACATAACTGAAAACCATCTATCTGCAAGACTTTGGTTTGGATGAACCCCATCATAAAGTTTGCCATAATGATATGCTCTCACTTTTTTCCTGTTTTGTTTCTTTCTACCTCTATGTTTCGTAGGTGTTTTCATTAGATCCCTATCCCACCTAATACTTCTGGCACTTTCCTGTTCATTTATTTGACAGATATTGTGATTAACAATATCTATATCATGTTCCAGTTGTCTCTGTTGATCTCTGAGAACTTCATCTGCAAAGTTATTGAATTTTAGTTTTCCAATAGACATGTTAAAGTCTGCATAGCGTGACAGATTTGCTGGTGGAATGGAAGTTATTTTGGTGTGTATATATATGTCTGGGAGCTTGCTTTGAATGTGTGTGTTGAATACTTGAAACTGGGCTATTAATTCATTTATTGTGTCAGGGTTGCGTGAATATAATAATTGGGCTCCTCCTTGGTGATGTATTTTAGTAGTCAAATTGCAAATCCCAACTGCAAGAACTACAACTACTGAGTCATATGTAGAATTTAGGTGTTGTTTTAAGGTTTCAAGTTTGGATTCAACCGATGTTGCAATGCTAGCCACCTTTCCACCTGGTTTAACAATCACATGTGACAGTATTCGCTCACCAAACGGTTTCCAGCGTGCCAGATAGTTTTTTAGTTTTGCCCCCCGAGAATCCGTTGCAAAGATAACATGGATCATCTGAAATCAGAAATGCAGTTATGATATCATAATTCGTAAAGACTCCCCAACAGTTGTTAACAAGCTTCCTCAACTTGTGGAATCAAAGATGTGGAGCAAAGGTGTCTACATCTTCCTACCATAATTAAAATTGTTCAGAGCTTGACATAAATGACACTGATGTGACAGTAGTTACCATATCACTCTAAACACTGGAGTTTCATCCATAGCACAAAAGCAGGTTAACGATGTTCATATCTCCCACCTCCATGAAAATTTGTGGACTTTAAAATCAACACTCAATCACTTCCTCACTCACTCATGGTGCTAGTATGATGTACCTGTACATGTAGATTGAAAAAAAATCAATATATGGAGGATATAGCAGCTAGTATATATGCAAAATTTGACAAAAAAGTAAAGCCCCATTTTTCCCTATGGCACAAGATTATACATGTACTAGACACATAGGCCTACATCATATAATACACGTACTTACTGTTACATTGATAAAAGTTGCAAGGTTAGCGATTTTCGCATCACCCACCATTGCTACCTATATGTTGTGACAAAGTACATGTATGAAATAGTGAAATATGAATGTTACAAAGCAGGTTTTCCATCTTCATGTAGCTGTACAAAATGTTACTCACCTATGCTATGCATAGTGGTTTGGACACTTTATATACATGTATCTGAAACATCTGACAATATTTGCAGTCAAATCATGCAAGGTATTTATCTGGCAACACTCTCATACTCGTGCATTCTCCACAAGAAAAACTGCCTGAACAAATACCCCCATCGCCATGCTGGAGCAGGTTAGCGATTATCATATCGCCCACCACTGCCTGAAGACCTGATGGTACAGGTGTGAGCATAAACTTAAGGTCAGTAGCCCCATGGGTACATGCTTCTCCCCAGATACTCGTACATTCTCCACCAGCTCCACCAGGAAAACTATCTGATGGAGTGGGTGTCGGTGAGCGATTATCATATCACCCACCACTGCAAAAAAAACCCAACAACATCATGATAGTACAGGTGTGAGCATGTATTTGATGTCAGTAGCCTCATGGGTACATGTACATGGTAATTCCCTTCAGATACTCATGCATTCGCCACCAGAAAAAACTGCCTGATCAAATCACACTGCTTAAGTGGGTTACTGAATTATCATATTGACCATCACTGCATAAAAAGCTGATAGTACAGGTGTGAGCATGCATTTAAGGTCACTAGCCTCATTGAATACATGGTTCTCCCTGGATACTCATGCATTCTCCACCAAACAAACTGCCTGATCAAGTCACTCCTTGGCATACTGAAGTCGGTTAGCGATTATCATATCGCCCACCACTGCATAAAAACCTGGTAGTATAGGTGTGAACATGAATTTAAGGTCACTAGCCTCATGGGTACATGGTTCTCCCTGGATACTCATGCATTCTCCACCAAACAAACTGCCTGATCAAGTCACTCCTTGACATTTACTGAAGTGGGTTAGCGATTATCATATCGCCCACCACTGCATAAAAACCTGGTAGTACAGGTGTGAACATGAATTTTAAATCACTAGCCTCATGGGTACATCTTCTCCCTGGATACTCCTGCATTCTCCACCAAACAAACTGCCTGATCAAGTCACTCCTTGGCATACTGAAGTGGGTTAGCGATTATCATATCGCCCACCACTGCATAAAAACCTGGTAGTACAGGTGTGAACATGAATTTAAGGTCACTAGGCTCATGGGTACATGGTTCTCCCTGGATACTCATGCATTCTCCACCAAACAAACTGCCTGATCATGTCACTCCTTGGCATACTGAAGTGGGTTAGCGATTATCATATAGACCACCACTGCATAAAAACCTGGTAGTACAGGTGTGAGCATGTATTTTAAATCACTAGCCTCATGGGTACATCTTCTCCCTGGATACTCCTGCATTCTCCACCAAACAAACTGCCTGATCAAGTCACTCCTTGGCATACTGAAGTGGGTTAGCGATTATCATATCGCCCACCACTGCATAAAAACCTGGTAGTACAGGTGTGAACATGTATTTTAAATCACTAGCCTCATGGGTACATCTTCTCCCTGGATACTCCTGCATTCTCCACCAAACAAACTGCCTGATCAAGTCACTCCTTGGCATACTGAAGTGGGTTAGCGATTATCATATCGCCCACCACTGCATAAAAACCTGGTAGTACAGGTGTGAACATGAATTTAAGGTCACTATCCTCATGGGTACATGGTTCTCCCTGGATAGTCATGCATTCTCCACCAAACAAACTGCCTGGTCATGTCACTCCTTGGCATACTGAAGTCGGTTAGCGATTATCATATCGCCCACCACTGAATAAAAATATGTTGATATACATGTACAGTTGAATAATAGTGAGTGTAGGATTAAACCCAAACCTCAGATTCTCTCTAAAAATGATATATTCAGAACTTGCCCTTGTATTCCAAATTCATCAGTATTTAGTCTGGTTATAATTCTGAGTTATTGGTAGACCATAGATTCCTATTCCACAGCAACACCTCTTCAAAAATTCATAAATAGAATGACTTCTCATCCACGACAGCTATGTACATGTATCCCCATATACAGTAAAGATGCTATGCAGATGATGCAGTTTGTGTCATATTCATTTTGAGATGAATAGCACTAAAATCTTTTGAACAATTTCAGTATGCAGTCTTGATACATATATATGTAGTTAAATGAACTCAAATCACACATTCACTATGCTGGAATGGGTTAGCGATTGTCATATCGCCCACCACTGAATAAAAACCTGATTGTACAGGTGTGAACATGGGTTTGAGATCAAAGAAGAAAATATGTATACATGTATCATATGCCTCCCAAATTTAAACATTGAACTCATTCTTCTAGTTCTTCGATGGAGGACTCAATTTCATGCATGTATTGCATGAAGGCATCCTCAGTGTTCAGTAATTCAAAAGCAGATTTTGTTTGAGTTGTGAGTCTGTTGAGCCTTTCAATCTCTCTGTTTCTTGCTTTTGTTGTTGCAGTGTCTACAATGTGGCAAAGCCTATCCTCATTGGCCAAAACATCAGGGTGCCATGCAAAATCTGGGTCGCTGTTATCACTACCAGCAGACTTTGCTCGGGACAGGGCAACAAACAGAGTTCCTGGATTTCGAGACTCAAACATCCGACTTCCTGGGTGGATAACAATGTATCTATTAGATTCATTGTTCCCAATTGTCATACCTTGACAACGATGTATTGTTGTTTCCCAACCAAGCCTCAAAGGTATCTGTTTTCTCTTACATCTGCGGCATCGACAATCTAATCTCCTTTCAACTGGAACTATTGGAACAAGATGTGGTTGTTCTTTCACAAATGGTGGCCCAGTATATTTGGCGAAGTCAACAATAACAATCAGAGGAAGGGAGTCATATGGTGATGTTCCAGGTCGGTAGAGAATGTCAACTACTTTGCCAAATGATCCATTGAACAGTCCATATTTTACATTTAAGTTTACGGTCAAAATGACCTTGGCGCCTTTGCAAAGGTAGACAGTTTGCATAAGGCCATTGGATTTGTCACTGGATAAACTCTTTGAATGGATGCCATCTGTTATGGCAGTGACTTTGGCAATTGGGTAAGACTTGTTGAGCTGAAGAATTTGGGTCTTGTTATGATTCCATTCCTCAGCATGAGTTGGAAAAACAAACAAGCCATTTTCTTGTAATCTGCCCAACAAGTCTTCTCCGTGTGTATATCTGAGGTTGTTCCACTGGAATTGTTGCAGCCACCTGGCTTGCTCTGGTGTGGTTTTGTAATTCCTCATGCAAGACAGGGTGTTTTTCAGCTGCTCCTGATCGTTACCCTGACGAATGATAGTTTTCAAATTGACTGCATGTTTGAAATTGTTCCAAATGATTGTACCATGCATTGCAGCTGGAATTTTACTTTTACAGTTGTAGACAGGCGAATGACAAACTGGTGGCAGCTGGGCATCATCACCAAGGAAAACAACCACAGGAAGTCCCCCCCACGACTCTGTAGTATCTGCACTGTGATGGTGAGACATCCCACACCTAGTCATGTACTCCATCCAGCCAAGGGTTGTGCTTCCAATCAAAGAGCGTTCATCAACCAACAAGGCAACAAGACCATCACAATTTCTTTGAAGATCTTCCCCAACAGAACCATCAGGAGGTGACATGTCTTTAAATGCTGAATTGTGCATTGGGATTTTCAGAAAACTGTGGAGGGTTACACTCAGATATTAGATTTGCACTGTTACCAGTTGGGCATAAAACCTGAACAGAGTTGTTGGTCTTAAACATGAGACGTATAGCCCTCACAAGACATTTGATAAGGTAAGATTTACCTGAACCTGCTGTTCCCGCAACAACAAGACGCAGAGGCTCATAGGGAACCTTATGCTTGTGGTCTGTCAAGGTTTGCAAAACCAGGTTGAAGGCAAACTTTTGCTCCTTGTTCATGCTGTGGAAAGATATGTCTGGGAGCTCTAGATTAGATTTATTTCCATGGCTGTCTTTCTTGTCAAGACTTTGCCACCAATCTAAGCATTTATCTTCTGTATATATATCACTGCCTACGCTCCAGTCATTTTCTGGTCCTCCATCATCATAAAGGAAATCTGAAAGGTCAGCAGGATTATCAAATGTGGCATTTGGTTGCACAAGATCAATCCAATCAGGCTGTTCCGAGTCCTCACACTGTGAGTATTCATCAGTATCCTCCTGATTGTCTGACCTACATTCATTCTGCCCAGAAGCATACCTTCTGGCCCTTTCAACATCAGCTTTTACGAAAGCTGGACACATGTCAGAAGACAGGAATTCTTGCATTTTCTCAAGCCAAGTAACTGATAGTTCTTTAACTTGAGAAATAGTACGCCAATTTGGCCAGTGGAGTAACAACATTGTTCTACAATAGTCTTCTTGGAGTGGCCATGTTGCTTGTGTGTTGCTTCCTGATATAACTGGAACTCGACCTGATTTGCAAATGAAGCTATACCATGAAGATTTATCATCTTCATGTCTAGCTAAGTATTTGTCCAAAGGAGTAGACTTGGTTACTGTAGAACCTGTACGCTCCAAAACTCTGGAACCAGACATACTTACAGATTGAAACTGATGACTTGACCGGTACAAAGGTAAAGAGGACAGTTCAAACGATGCTTCAACAGCAGAAATGTCCCGTTTAACTGTACCCATGAGAAGTTTTGTACAAAGGGATTTAGCTGTGGCGCCAGAAGACTCGTCAACGGAATGAACAAGATCATTGAATAAGTCAGCTGTTGCCCCAGTTGGTTCATTCCCTTTGCACGCATAACCAGAAACATACTTTTCTGTTGCAATGATCTCATTAATGGAAGGGTTCGCTGGGTTACTCTGAGAAATAATCAAAGAGATATCCCCATTGGCCCTCCACCCTTGAGTGTGGTACTGTGAATGTTGCACGAGCATTGGATGATCACGCTCCATTTCAAGACGCAACGATCCATTTCTGTCTTTTACAAGAGCCGGAGTTGATCTTAGTTCCTTCCCTGGTTTGGCTGTTGTTCCAAACTCCATCCGACAAGACTTGATTTGATGACTCCCATTGGGTCGAGAATTCCGTAAACAGTAATCAGAACAGCGATGGATATTGATTTTGTTAGTAAGTAAAATATGATCCTCCAAAAGAGATTCTTGTGACTTACTGACATCCATCAGGAGTTTGACGAGAGGAGTTTTCTCTTCCGGTGGTGGCATTCCAGTTCCTTCTGGTGGAGGCCATAGATCTTTTCTAGATTGACCATTTACATCCTTACCTGCAGGGTGACATGCAGTCAGACCAAACACAGATTTTGCCCAACGATTTAACTCCATAGCAGAATCATCGTCAGACAAGTTGTCTTGAAGAGCTTTGTACAGAAGATTGTGGGGCTCTCTATCTGATCGCCAACACAAACCATGCCAGTGGATCATGCCCCTCGATTTTGCAAACTCTTGCCTGTACCAAAAGGTATCTGCACCGAATACAGGACCCATAACTTCCTTGAAATACGACTGTGTACGTAAGTCAAAGTAGTGCCCAACAACATGAGTATTTTGCTGAAGCGTAGAAAAAAGCTTGTTGCGATCATTCAGGTCAACATGTTCATCAGATGTTTCATTTACATAAAGTGACAGAAGGTGCCTCAGCGGTTTGAAATAATACTCAGCACAGCTACCTGTGATGAAAAAAGAAGGCAGACCTTTCCCTTCATTTATTTGGTATTGAATCAGAGATCCCAATTCTTTGCTCTTTTGGGCCCAGTACTGTGATGTTCCACGTAAAGAAGCACTGAAGTACAGTATTTTTGATACAAATGATGGATCTTTCTCCAGAATTTCTTTTAGGTCAGAGACTGTCAAGTTTTCATCTCCAACCTGCTGTCGTACAATGAAAGTACTCTGTTCAAGTACTCGTTTTCTGGATATGATATTGTGCACAATGAACTTGAAAAACTGATGATGAGCAAATCTGCCATCTTTGTACCATAATAAATGGTTTGCCCAATCAGACATGGAAGTACATGTTTGTGGACGATTGATGCTGAAATCTCCAGTGCCATAGGGAAATAAACTGGGGAAGGCAAATGTGAAAAAATGATGTCGTGTAAATTCAGGGATGGGTTGAGTGTCACGGGTGGGCCAAGGGATTGTAATAGTGCCATTTTTAGTTTTAGTGACCTCTCCATGTTCTGGACCTACAACTTCTTCAACTACCTGTTCTACCCTTTGTCTGATGTCTATTGGTGGCTCATTTATGAGTACCCCTGACACACTCTCCCCATCCACTGATTCCACTTCATGTGTTTGCAGTGGAGCTGGTCCCTTGTCATCTGTGTGCATGTCTGTAGTCATAGAATCGTATTCTAATGTAGGAATGTCATTCAATTCACCATTTAAAGGTAGTTTGTCTAACCTTTCCTGACTTATTATGATATCCGAGAAAGCAGGATTGTTTGCTTTCAACCATAGTAATGCTGACTGCACTTTGTACCGTCTGACATTGAACTCTTTACTTGTGTCATTTCTACCTTGTCTACGTACCCGTATGATATTTATTTCTTCAGGCAGTTTGGGGAAAATTTGTGCTGGTTGGTCAATGGCCTGAGGGAATGCAACACAGTGACCATTAGCTGCTAATCCTCCATGTTTAAGAAGGTGAACATTTATGCAAGGTGAAATACGGGAAATTAGTTGCTGTTCAACTACTGTCAGATCTTTAAGTTCTGATGGGACTTCACCTGGGTCCATATTGTTATCCCTGGAAAACATTTTGGTTTTGTTTTTATCTTTATGGCATCTTTGACATACAGTTTTACTTTTGGGTGCCATTTTCATATCCAGCCTTCTTTCATTACATATTTCACACTGGCCAAAAGTATAACTCATTTGTTTCAGTTCAAAAGATCTAATAGAGTCCATTGCTGTGTTCAGTTGTGTATCAATGCTCATGGGATGTGGGGGTGGTAATTCATCTTCCTTCACATTGAGAGTTTGTGTTTTGCGTTTTATTTCTGCAAGAAGTCTGCGTTTCCAAAGAGTTTTTTCTGTTGCTGTATATGGAGGCTCAAATGGGATTCCGAGCTTCCTACATCTTACCTGTAATTCTCTTTCATGAGTTGACAGATTATGTTCATTGTTGTGTAGAGATGAGAGAGTTGTCCCATTGGATTCTGAACCGTCATTTAACTTGCATAAATGTTCACCTGTTTTTGCTACTTTCTTTTGTGAAATATGCCTACGTTTTGGCCGAAATATTTTCTTTTGTGTTGTAGATGCAGTTGTGGGTTGAGAATATGTTGTTTGCATAGGTTCTTGTGAATTATTCAGGCTTTGGTGTGGTGATGAACATATATCAGGGTTGGGGGATTCGGCTCCAAAGCATTTCTTCAGGTTCGATAATTCAGTGACACTGAATGCGGTTTCTGGATGTTTCCGTTTTGAAGGATTGACGTCAACATTCCGCATACTGCTTGTCGGAGTTTGTACTACTTCAGTTATAAGTTTGAAGTGACAACTGTCTAATAAAAGATTTATGGTCTCTGTTTTTGGTTTATCAGCAGAATATACGTGTACACTGATGCAGGCTTCACGAAGGTGGGTATTCGGGTTGGATTTTGTCCCTTTTAGCAATATGCAAATGTTGTGCTGCAGGATTTTAGTTGCAGCATGTATTTCACAAGCTGTTGCCCACCCATTACCTAGCACCATGTTCTTCCAATAACCTTGTTGGGATTGGGAATGTATATCGTGATGAAGCAACACATCATTTTGTGAGTCCCCCCAGTTGTCAAAAACAAATCTACAAATTAGATACCTGTAGTACCTATGCCGTGAAATATCACCATGGAGAGCTAAGCTAACACAGTGAAAAAAGCAATTTCCATCTCCTGGAACATCTAAAACTTGGCCGGATTGCTGCACAAAAGTGCAAGCAGATTTTATGTTTACACTTTCTGATGGAGAAACTTTGGCATAATTGTGTTCCTTTTCCAACACTGCAGAGTGGATGGAACCATTTTCTCTCCTTGTAATTGGTATGTGATCCTTTGACATTTGATTTGGAATAACTGTGTTCATCCATATTGTAAGATTTTTTTTTTCTCTCTGTTTTTTTTTTTTTTTGTAGCTTTAGTATATATATGTAAAAAAAACAATTCTCTACGGAGAGCTCAATATTATTTCATAACCTTATTCATTGAGTTAATAGCAACCAGTCACACCTGGGGACATAATTTTACACTGGTTGATGAAGTTACCTCCCCTCAACTATAACAGTCCGAAGAAAACTTTCAAGTGTAAACTTTTTAGAGACCGATTTATTTGTGCTCTGTTATGAAAAAGAGGTGTTTGTGTCATATAATTACTTTCTGGGAGATATTGAATAGTATGTCGGTAATTTATATATTTAGATTTCTGGCGTATCTATGCCTGAAACACGGCTATTCATAAAAGCTGAAATTCTCAATACCGGTGACGTGCATATTCATGATATGGTAATGGCGTGGATTATCACTACCGCAAAACAGGGGGGAGATTTTTATGTATATTGTCCAGCAGAAAAATCTATTTACAGTTTAAAAAATACGGATATAATCTACAGGAATTTACAATGTCAACACTGATATATACAATGGCCTAAACTGACCTTTTTGGACAAAATTTCAATGAAGAGGTTACTTTGCCTGACATGCACTGCAGCTGTCAATCACGGACCGTCAATCACCCATTCAGCCAAGCATATTCAACGAGCAGACGACGCCTTTATTTCCGGTAGGGCTCTGTTGTTTTTTCAATAACAATATATTTTCGTTCCAACTTAATTAGTGATTTTTTATATTTTTGAAGTGGATTTTTTTCAGTCACGAAATACAAAAAAATATTCTCCAGAAGAAAACCAGATGTTGATGTCCGAGATGCAACATTCAAAATGACCCCCTAATACGACCAGTACCCGGATGTAAAACCGGATATACCGCGAAAAAAGATTCGTCAGGGTTACAGTTATCATGGAGTGGTGTGCATTTCTCATAAGTACAGATGTTGCCTATTGAGTTCGCGAACGACCGGCTTTGCCGGTCGTTCGCTGCGTTCACTATAAGCAGTTGGATCTTTTTATCCAGACAATAACTCGAGAACGATTCAACCGATCTACTTCATATGTGGGGAGTGCCTTAACATTGTTGAGAGAAGGATTAGGATTGTTTTCCAAGGACGTGCTTAATCCAATATGGCCACCATCAGCCATACTGGATTTCATTGGATTTTAAGCAGTTTGATCGTGTCCGGACGATAACTGGAGTACGATTCAACTGATCTACTTCAAACTTGGGGAGTGTCTTGACATTGGTGAGAGGATGGTTGGCATTGTTTTTCAGCAATGTGCATAATCCAATATGGCCGCCGTCAGCCATATTGGATTATAAGCAGTTGGATGTTAGATTTTCTTGTCCGGACAATAACTCGTGAACGATTTAACCGATCAACTTCAAACTTGGGGTGTGCCTTGACATTGGTGAGAGGACGGTTGGGATTGGTTTTCAGCAATGTGCATAATCTAATATGGCCGCCGTCAGCCATATTGGATTATAAGCAGTTGGACCTTGTCCGGCAATAACTCGAGAACGATTCAACCGATCTACTTCATACCTGGGGAGTGCATTGACATTGTTGAGAGGAGGATTAGGATTGTTTTCAAGGACTTGCTTAATCCAATATGGCCACCATCAGCCATACTAGATTTCATTGGATTTTAAGCAGTTTGATCTTGTCCGGACAATAGCTGGAGTACGGTTTAACTGATCTTCTTCAAACTTGGGAAGTCCCTTGATCTTGGTGAGATCCCGGTTAGGATTGTGTTTCATGAACGAGCATAATCCAATTTAGCTGCCATCTACCAGCGATATTTGATTATGTTGCATTTTAAGCAGTTGCATCTTGTCTGGACAACAACTCTAGAATAATTCAACTGATCGACTTCAAACTTGCAGTTTGGCTTCACATCGGTGAGAGGACAGTTTTCATTGATTTACAGTTACCTGTGTAATCCAAGATGGCCACCATCAGTCATCTTAGATTTTCAGCATTTAGATCTTGTCTGGACAATAACTCTAGAACGATTCAATCAATCTACTTCAAACTTGGGGAGTGCATGGACATTGGTGAGAGGACAGTTGATATTATGTTCTATGGATGTGCATAATCCAATATGGGTGCCATCCGCTGTATTAGATTATGTTAAGCTCATCAGCGATATCTCCATTTTCAAATCATACTCTTCATCACTGATATGAGATATCATCGACCAAAAAAAATCGATCATAGAGGGCCATGGCCCCGGCAGCAGCAGCGCCAGTTGCTAGCGGGGGACATGGACCTCTATGGTCGATTTTTCTCTTGAACTCTGATACAAGGTCACGTGACCTTTGTATTCTTCCGCGGTGATGCGGTCTGGCGGTGATGCGGTCTGCCTACGCGGAGAAAAAGTAGTCCCCAGACATGAAGTACGCTGCATGGTCCGATTGGGTCGTATCAGGTATCAATGTGAAGCATTCGTGAAGGCGCATATGATGAGCTGGGTGTGGGGTTGAAATATCGTCATTCTGCGCATGCACGGTAGACAAAGGGTATTGAAATAGACGTTTTGAGGTCTAGGTGGGCCACTATAGTGGTCAATTTTTTTGTGGGTGTTACTATTCTCGTCTCGCCGGAGAAAATCACGATGGGAAACGGTGAAATTTTCACCGAGGTCTGTATATAGCCCCATAGGCTGGCTATGGGGGTATAGGTCCATCCTAGGTCCATCCTGGGAGATTCACACACGTTCATTGTGATATGGGTTGTTTGGTCTTGTTTTTCACGTCTCGTCATTTAGAACATGATGGTGAATTTTTTGGAAAAAGTTCACCGAGGCCTGGGTAGGTCCATATAGCCCCATACTGGCTATGGAGGTATAGGTCCATGCTGGGTGAACGTTTTGGGGTCTAGGTGAGCCCCTAATGATCCTATGGTGTCGTGGCGGAGCATCCGACTGGACTAATGGTTCGTGCGTTTTCAATATTCTGCGCATGCGCAGTCTGGTCGTAGTATAGAAAGCAGGCATTTTTGGGGAATGTGGGGGTGTGTTTGTGGTAGACATGGACCGTCATGGGTCCGAATGGGTCGTGCAATGTGTCAAAGTGAAGCTTGTGTGGGGTGGAGTCAGTATGGCGTGTTTTAAGTGCACGTCGCGTCAATCTGCGCATGCGCAGTTGGTTGTAGTAAGTAAAGTGACCATTTTGGGACAGTGCAGGAAGGTATTTGGTGTAGAGATTGACCATCCTTGGTCCGAATGCGTCCTGGGAGGTGTCATGTTGTAGGTCTCGGGGCGCAGACCACGATTTGAGGGATGTTCACATCATCTGTGATGTCATTGGTGACGTCATCAGTAGGAGTTGTGATGGGGCTGTGATGGAAGGTATTTGGGGTGGAGTAGACGAGCGGCCGGGACCCTGTTTTGGGGAATAAAATGCACCCCCCGTACACATAGGCAAACTATATATCATTTGAAAGCTTAGACTCTCCTCTTTCATATGAGGTAGGATGTGGTGGTGAAAACTATTGCCGTATGCTAGAAAAATTAGGAAATACAAGAACCATTGGATTGCTCCTTTCTACTTTTAAAATGAGGGTATAGGTATTAAAATGACTATATCTTCACTCCTACTAGGCATAGGGAAAAATGGTTGGTGTCATCTGATTACGCAAAGGTTCTTCAATCTTCTAATATCAAAAGGAAATTTGAGGTCATTGACCTGTGACGTCACAGAGGGGCCATCTCCAAAATACAATTAAATTGCGTCAAACGCACTAAAAGCCATGTCAAAAGTTTTTTGTGGGTAAAATACTTCATTGTTAAATGGCCAAAATGGTTCTTATGTCGAATACAGTCATCGGTCAAATACTTCGGCAAAGATTTGGTGCAATTACCTTTTAAATCCTCAATTTAACGAGCGTCATTCACCATAGTATATTAGATAAAAAACACTAACTACTGCATTAGACGAGCGGCGATTGCAAAAAACGCCTCATTTTAGCAGGAAACTGCACCCCCCCCCCACACGGCCTATCCCATAGTGTGAGGTAGCAATTTCCTCTCTATTAAACGGGGAATCGATTGATAACAGTTATGTTAAGATATCTTGAATCATGATGTCACTTGGGGGTCATCTCCTAATTCCGAATGAAATATTTTCTAAATACACAATTATGGTTTCTTTACTAAGTTATTCAATGTAATGAAATTCATATAATTATGCCAAGTTATTGTCAGCGGTGCTGTGTATCAGATGAAAACTACAGGCTATTTAAGGATTCTCACTACCTTAGAAAATGGAATATGTGAACAGGAAGTATCTCAAAATTATACATTTTCTATGTCTACTAAGCGTTTATCTAAGCTGCCAAACATCTGACTTCAGCAATACTTGATATGAATGTTTTATGATTTAATGTCTATATTTCAATGTTTTCTTTTATCTCCTGTTAATTTTAAAGCAATATCAAAGGTTATCTTAATTATCGTTGTGAGTGGGGGTAATCTCATAATTACCATTGCAATTTCATGTTTCCCCACAATAGGTTCTTTGTAATCTACCACATTTGATAAGATATGGGATACAGTATTCTATAAATTACTCTTTACAGGTCCCTGATTTTCCACCTTCTTGAAAATTTTAAAACTATTCAGGGGGTCATCTAAACTTAGTACTAAAATTGTCACATCAAGAGTATGTTCTTGGAAACCTACTTGTACAGTTTAATATCATACAAGAAAATTTCCATAAACAAACCCACTCTCCAGGTATGTTCTGACCCTACAACAGCCTGAGTATAGGACATCACTATATGTACTCGTGTACCTCAAAATCGCCGTTTCGGATATTTTGTCGAGTATATATTCTGTATATCCCAAGCATAACTCTCAACAAGTGTCAGGCCTAATCTTCAATAAATCAATATTAATGATATATAATCTCCAATATTATGATCTCGCCTGTGCTGCTGTACAGTATTATTCCGGTTGTTAACGATGTCAGGGCAGAACTATCGATTCTAATGACGTTTCTGATGTAGCGTTGTTTAATAGCGCTATTTTAATGCGCAAGATCCATAATGTCCAAGTCCTCTGTAGAATTATTACTATTTTTCATCAAAGTTGTCAGGACAGAATTCTCGATTCTCGAGTTCTGTAGGTATTGAAATATATCAATATCAATTGGAGATTTATCTGCTTTGACACATTTCATGTGTATGCTGTTTCTCTCAATGTCTTTATATGAACCTGTAAAAGAGGGCTATATCGTCAAGCGTCTCCAGTCGAATTTTCTCAAATTTGACGATACATATCGCATGTTGAACGTGCAAGATCTATGACGGTACGTTTCGTAACTAGTGTCTAATTCCGCTTAACCCGGGGCTAGGGATTGTGTGAACGTATGTATTTCAAGATCCTCATAGTTTTCATATGAACAGACACAATCAAAGCGTGAGGGAGATACATCATCTTCTAGATAACGACTTAACAACGTGTATCATATAGATTAAGAATACTCATCAGCGATACGAATTTGATATTTTTGGGACATCATGATATCTTACTGGCATCATTGAAAACTGTTGACCGCTTCTGTCTTGCAGGAAATCAGCCTAGTTTTACGCATATTATGATTTGTCCTTATAATTTAGTGCCATTGTTATTTTATGAATTGGGCCATCGGATTATTGACGCGGAAATCCTTTAATGGACGACGGCTGAATATTGAATGACAGATTAGACGCTTGTATTCCACAGTTTCCAATGTCGATAAGGTGCATTTTTTGACTGTGGGTTTTTTTTTATCAAAGGTGTGAGGACAGAATTCTCACTTCTGGAGTTCTGTAGGAATTGAAAAATACTTTGACAAATTTCATGACTATTCAGCGCTGTCTTCCGTAAGGTCCGGGTTCTGTTCATTATTATTACTGCCTTATCATATGTGCCAGGACAGAATTCTCGCTTCTGGAGTTCTGTAGGTATTAAAAAATACCAATCTCAGTTCGAGATTTTTTGTTTTGACACATTAACATACCCACGTTCCTAGCGTGTTTCAACCCCGAATACTGATTCTACCTACGAGTGGCCATATATGCTCATATGATGTTGTTCGTATGTCTTTCGTGTAACGAAAATGGCATGATCCGAGACATACATCAGAATAATACCGCTGAGATCCAGACTGTAACACCTAATATTAAAGTAGTATGAATACTCTATCAGCCGTGCCTATGCGAATTCCTAGTTCCAGTTAACGACGGACTTCCAGTACAGAAGCGAGACAACCATAATGACGACTTGGCTCCACTATAAGAAACAATGCTGTTTAAGAATACAAATGAATAAACATGATATGTGTATATCCGATAAAATCGAATTAAGACTGGTAGTTTTCAATACCCACAAAAGATCTTTATGGGCGAAAATTTTGTCCTGACACCTCTGATAATAAAACGGTAATAATTCTGTACAGAACTTGAGCCTTATCTACCTTGAAAACCACCAATTCTGCCCTGACACCATTGCGACAAGACACTTAGACAACGCCGAATGTCTTGATCATTTTATCTCCAGCGATCTCACTGAGTTATGATGACTGTGCAAACTAGAAACTAATGCATTCGTGCCAACATTTTGATTCGAAAGTTCAATATGGGTTCTCAAGATGCGAAGAAGCAACTTCTCTTGTCGTACTTTATCAGTATCTATTGCAGCCATTTGCGGTCTTGTAACTGTAAAAAACACATACAGCAATGCATTTCGCAGGTTGATGCACTCCACGCCCAATTGAAGTGCTACTTACTGTACATGTTTGGGATTAACTCTGTACCCAGCTTTAATGAGGTCATTCGACGCCAGTATTCGACGCCAGATTAACCTTCTATGGAACAGACATATGTCGACGGACAAATTCTTACTTACAACTTTGCGGCTTTCCGATTTGTCTCAGACTTCGCGTTTAGTTTGTCAATGGTCTAGCCAAGTCTATGTAACGCGCTAGTAATTTGTCTTTTGCCTGCCATCTTATTATTTATTTGTTCATTCTATAGAATCTGTGTCTGAAATAAATATTATTATTATATTAAATAGTTCTATCCCTGGGCTATCCTATTGTATTTATGATTAGGCTTGGCCCCTGATAAAAGATATGCCAGGGATATACAGAATTTATAATCCCCAAAATATCTGAAGCAACTGCTCTGAGGTACATGCTACATATAGTGATGTTATAATGAAACTCCTATACCCAGGCCGTTGTGGGATCGGGAAATACCAGGAGAGTGGGTATGTTTATGGACAAGTTCCTGTATTGCAGTGATCTATTTAATGCTTTCAGAAAATTAGATAAATAATTGACGTAAAAACTGATGCTCACAGCACTCTTTCGCCAATTTTGTGCCACTCTACGTCTTCCCGTATGTTTTGTGGTCCCATATGTTTTGAAAAGAACCCCTGTTTCAATTCTAAACTAATTTGTACGTTTGACAAAACAATATACAGCTACGGCGTCAAATGACTCTGAATGTCTAAATCACGGAACTAAACTATTTACGGTGGCTGACATCCGAGAAAATCGTGAAATTGCAATAGTAATTATGAGATGACCCCCACTCACAACGATAATGAAGATAACCATTGATATTGCTTTAAAATTAACAAGAGATAAAAGAAAACATTGGAATATACACATTAAATCATAAAACATTCATATCAAGTATTGCTGAAGTCAGATGTTTGACAATCTTAGATAAACGCTTAGTAGACATAGAAAATGTATAATTTTGAGATACTTCCTGTTCACATATTCTATTTTCTAAGGTAGTGAGAATCCTTAAATAGCCTTTACTTTTCATGTAATGATACACAGCACCTCTGACAATAACTTGGCATAATTATATGAATTTCATTACATTGAATAACTTAGTAAAGAAACCATAATTGTGTATTTAGAAAATATTTAATTCGGAATTTGGAGATGATCCCCAAGTGACATCATGATTCAAGATATCTTAACATAACTGTTATCAATCGATTCCCCGTTTAATGGAGAGGAAATTGCTACCTCACACTATAGGATGTAGTCAGATGTACATTTTACTCCTAAAATAAGGCGTTTTTTACAATCGCCGCTCGTCTAATGCAGTAGTTAGTGGGTTTTTTTTACCTGATACACTATGGTGAATGACGGTGGTTAAATTGAGGATTTAAAAGGTAATTGCACCAAATCTTTGCCGAAGTACTTGACCGATGACTATATTCGACATAAGAACCATTTTGATCATTTAACAATGAAGTATTTTACCCACAAAACAAACTTTGACATAGTTTTTAGTGCGTTTGACACAATTTAATTGTATTTTGGAGATGGTCCCCCTGTGACGTCACAGGTCAATGACCTCAAATTTGTTTTTGATATTAGACGATTGAAGAACCTTTGCGTAATCAATTGACACCCACCATTTTGCCCTATGCCTGATACGAATGAAGATATAGTCATATTAATACCTGTACCCCCCATTTTAAAAGTAGAAAGGAGCCATCCAATGGTTCTTGCATTTCCTAATTTTTCTAGCATACGGCAATAGTTTTCACCACCACATCCTACCTCATCTGAAAGAAGAGAGTCTAAGCTTTCAAATGATATATAGTTTGCCTCTGTATACGGGGGGTGCATTCTACTCCTAAAATAAGGCGTTTTTTGCCAATCGCCGCTCGTCTAGAGATGGACCATCCTTGGTCCGAATGCGTCGTGGGAAGTGTCATCTTGCAGTTCTCGGGGTGTAGACTCCATTTGAGGGATGTCCACAGCATCGGTGACGTCATCGGTGACGTCATCGGTGACGTCATCAGTACGAGTAGTAGCGAAAGAACGTGTTTTATAATTGGCTCAGTGCCAATTTTTTCCCACGATTTGCGGGATATCCACAGCATCTGTGACGTCATTGGTGACGTCATCAGCACGAGTAGTAGCGGAAGTGGGCATTTTGGGGTAGTCAAGGAAGGTATTGGTGTAGAGATGGACCATCCATATCTGTCATGCATTATACCATATCTTCGCTGTATTATACCAGATCTGTCTCGCATCATACCAAATCTGTGCTGTATTATACAATATCTGTCCTGTATTATACCAAATCAGTCCTGTATTGTGTCATATTTGTCCTGTATTATACAATATATGTTCTGCATTATACCAATTCTGTGCTGTATTATACAGTATCTGTCCTGTATTATATCAAATCTGTGCTGTATTATACATATCTGTCCTGTATTGTATCATATATGTCCTGTATTATACAATATATATTCTGTATTATACAATCGCATAGCGGTTGTCATGAATAACAACAAGTTCAGCAATGTTCATACAGTTTATTATTTCATATGTTAAATTATACCCAGGCGGGGGGAGCCGCCCTGGGCATGTTTAGTATGTTCACAGCAAAACAAATTGAAATATCAAACACCATGTTTTATTATTTAACGCACCGTCACATTAGGTACAAGTGTTTACTG
>JAVTVY010056458.1:0-31716 GCA_036873755.1 Hanleya hanleyi
GTGAAGATTTTCTGTGCCTGTGTCTCTTAGAATTTATGGTGGAAACAAGACACATTAATTATCTGTTGGCAGTTTCTTGCATTCAGTTTGAAGGTTTCTGAGCAAATATGAATAAAGTGTCTGTGAAACTTTTTTTCTACCGGTCGCATGCAAAAAAGTGATTTGAACAGCCCACCATCCACCATCTGGTGATGGTGGGCTGACAATTTGGGGCAGCAGCATTTATTTAAAGTAAGTAGGGTAACCGGAAACATACATTTTTTTTGGTCTTGGTCACACTCACAAAATAAATAATAATGAAAACCTGTGCAGTTGAAGTCTCCCAACGTTGAAACAATTGATTTGGCTGGGAACCGTAATTAAGGTTCAGTACCCGCCATGGAGAGCAATCCCAAGTAAGATCCAGTGGCAAGGTACCCACAATTACTGAATTTGTCATCATCCGGTCATGTTTTCAGAAATTACTGTCCAGAAAGGAAATTTTAACTTAGCCCACAGGTGGCGTACCTTTAGGTGGATTGGCATGAAAAACAATCCCAAGTGAGATCTTGAGGCAAGGTACCCACATACCAAATTAGGAAAGGATCCGTTTTTCAAAAGTAATTGTACGGAAACATAATTTTAACTTGGCCCCCTGGTGGCATCATCTATAGGTGAATCAGCGCGAAATACAATCCCAAGCGAGCTCTCCAGGCAAGGTAACCACATACCATATTTGAAAATAATCCGTTTTCAAAAGTTATTGTACAGAAACAAAATTTTAACTTAACCTTAAGTAGATCGGTGTGAAAAACAATCCCAAGTTAGATATTGAGGCAAGGTACCCACATATCAAATTTGAAAAGAATCCGTTCAGTTTTTCAGAAGTTATTGTCCGGAGCAAAGTCGGACGGACCCCAGTGCTATAATCTTTAGCCTTTAACATTGCATGCATATGCTTGAGTATCACAAATATATTGTCATGAAAGATAACTCACTCATTGCTTCACCGCTCATGAGTTTCCCGTCTTTCACTAAAAAAATATTAGTGATACTCAATTGTAAACGTGCAACATCCTCTATTTCTTTTTAGATTTTGTCATCAATAGTATGTATACACTTGAAAAGTTTAACTTTTAATAAAATACTGCGTGATGGTGTACACCCCGTGCCATAATAAGTTCACAAAATGGCCGATGGCCAGTGCCAGAAAAATATCACATATCTTTGGGGTCTCAAAAACATAACTCCTGACCAATTTTATTGAAGAAAAAATACTGGAACGTGAGTTATAGAGGCTGTGTGGGTAATATATTTCATTTTGAAAACACTGTTTAATGTAACCATTGGTGTGTCGTCTGCTTTCGAGCAGGTGTCATCTTGGCAAGGATTTCTCAGTCAGTACAAGCGGTGCAGGATTACAACCCTTTGAAAAATATTATAGGTGAACCAAAAAAGGCGAAAATTAACTAGAGAGTAGGGATTACCGCTGCCAAATTTTGAATTTTTGGGTGAACTGGATAATATAGGAATCTCCACTGAGACAGAAGTAGGAGTTTTATGGTTCAAATTTGACAGTCAGAAATGCGGAGAAAGAGACACAGGATAAAATATCCGGGTCGAGTTATTTTCAAAATAATGGCTTCTAGAGAACCGATTCATACAAAATTTACAGTATTGGAAAGCTGAAAGAATTGTCTCTCGGAGGCAAATGCATAGTAATTTCATGGAGTTTTTTCATGATTGGCACAGTGCCAGAATATGAAAGATTCTCAGTATGAGCTATTTAACTGATTGATCTTCATTACTTGATCAGGTCAGTCACAAGACATCAACATTAAAGAATATATGTAGAAAGTTCTAGAAATTCAAAATTTACATGATTTTATCAGAGATTTTGTAAAGACCGAAATATTCAAATTGCATTGAAATATAGACCCCCTACCATACAGAAGCAAATAAAATTCTTCAATTATAATTTTCACTCACAATGTATATATTAATTGAGAGTCAACATGGTTTTGGAGGACTTAATTTCAGTGATTCAACCTGACACAGCCTGCAACTTAGCATGACAATAATGCTCTTTATTATGGCACGTTAGTGTAGTAAATCTTCAATTTGGCATGTTTGAGGAAATAAGATTATATCAAGTGAGGTCCAGTGCCAATGTACCCACAATTACAGAATTTGTCCTTATCCGGTCAGGTTTTTAGAAACTACTGTCCGAAATGAAAATTTTAAGTTGGCCCACAGGTGGCATAACTTTACATGGATCGGCATGAAAAACAATCCCAAGCGAGATCTTGAGGCAAGGTATCCACATACCAAACATGCCAAATTAGGAAAGAATACGTTCAGGTTTTCAAAAGTAATTGTACAGAAACAAAATTTTAACTTGGGCCCCAGGTTGCACCACCAAAAGGCGGATCGGCATGAAAAACAATCCCAAGCGAGCTCGAGGCAAGATACCCACATACCATATTTGGAAAGAAACTGTTCAGGATTTCAGAAGTTATTGTCAGGAAATGAAACTGTAAATTGGCCCCCAGGTGGCGCCACCTGTAGGAAGATCGGCGTGAAAACAATCCCAAGCAAGATCTTCAGGTGAGGTACCCACATACCAAATTTGAAACGAATCCATTCAGTTTTTTCGAAAGTTATTCCCCGTAAACGGAATTTTAACTTGGCCCCTAGGTGGCGCCACCTAAAGGCGATTCGGCGTAAAAAACAAACCCAAATAAGATACCCACACACCAAATTTGAAAAGAATCCGTTCAGTTTTTCAGAAGTTATTGTCCGGAAACGAAGTCAGACGGACTGACGCATGGACCCTAGTACTATAGTCCCCCTTAAGCCCTTCAGTCGTCAGGGAACAAACAGAACATTGCATGCATATGCTTGAGCATCACAAATATATTGATCACGAAAGACGAGGGATAACTCACTGCTTCACGCCTTCTGAGTTTCCAGTCTTTCAACAAAACAAAATATAAGTGGTATTCCTACGAAGTAGGCTACCATCTGCAAATTGTCCGGTAGTCAGTCAGTGAGTGGGTGAGCGAGTCCATCCGAATCCTTTCGTCAGCAAAATAAGGAGAATCGTTGCCATTAGAATCTTGATTTTTGCGCTGAAGGTGCATTAGGGGACTGTTACCAGCAAGTTCTGAGGTGATCGAATTCTGATGAAAATTTGATTTATAATTATTTTTTTATTATTTACTGATGGCTCAGCGAGTGCACCGTCATGCCCATCGGGAACCCTTGCCTGTATGTTTCATTGTGACTTTTGAAGGTTCCCTGATACGGCATATCACGTTGGACACACCGGTTCTCGTAAAATCATTTAGTTAAGCGACTGTGAGCCCGGTCAAGACTTGGATGGGCGACCTCGTGCTGTACTGCTGGGCTGATAAGTGTCCAGAGTAATAGGAACTGAGGGCGATAATAGTTGCTATGCTAAATACTCACCAGCGGTGATATCTGGGAAAGTTAATAGTACCCACTGTCAATTAGACACTGCTATATAAATTCTCTCACGGTAGCACATAGGGCCCCCAAGTCATCTCTCGAGTACGCACTTAAATTATATCAAACCCTACTTCGTAGGTCCTGTGACATTAGTCAAACTGCCATGTTCAAGCATAACCATGCATATCCTCTATTTCTTTTTAGATTTTTTAAAAGTATGTACACTTAAAAAGTTTAACTGTTAATAAAATGCTGCATGATGGTGTTGTCGTAGAAAAGGTGTGCCCCGCCTAGCAACACCCAGAATGATATAGACCTAAAACATCCCCCATTAAAATCTTCCCATCCGACCACCCGAAATCATGTATGTGTCGTTCGTTCAAAGTCCCATCCCAATCTGGCAATCTCAGAGCATGCACGGAGATTTCTGAAGTTCAAGCTTCGGGCCAAAACCGGTTTGAGCGGGTTCGGAGGAATTAGCCCGGATGAGGCAATCTCCTGGCATGTACGATTTGTTTCGACACGCCAGGGATTCACATTCGTATATAGCTATCTCTACAACACCCCTCCCCATTTTCTTTTTGGCGAAAGTCTTACTTCGCCTAGCTAGAACCCTTCCCGTCGCAAGCAACCACTGTTCTAGCGCTGCCAATGATTACTAAAACGCGAGACAAAGACATGAATTCTCCATGTTATATCACGTGTCAAAATCCGTAACATCTAAAAATACCCAACTTCAATAAAATGATAAACCATTCCATCAGTCCAGTCTCGTTAACAGACTGTCTAATCATACCCAAACCCACTAAAAACAACACTCAAATGGTCAGTCTCATGGGACTGATCACTTTATTTCTCAAAAATATAATCGGCGGGCCAGCCTACCAGCTTTACGGCCCAAATAAATACAATCAGCCGCATGGGACTGCTCACTTTAATTCTTAAAAATATAATCTGCAGGCCAGCCTACCAGCTACATGACCGCAATAAATACGAGAACATTATCCAACCCAGGACTGGTATCTAGACTATAAATTGGCAGGCCAGCCTACCAGCTACATGGCCACAATAAGCACCAGTCCGTCATACAATCCACTACTAGAACAAGCCTCTAAACTACTGGCTGTCCAGACTATATATTAAGCTCCCCATTCTCCCTCCCCTAATAATTTCAAGGCTCGCATTCGTCAGCAGCCAACAATCTCGAGTGGAAGGGCCCTTCAAGGGCGTACGCACGAAGAGTCAGAAACGTGTGTGCGCACTACACGCCACTGATCCCAATGTACATACGCTCTCGCAAACGGCTACCCCACCAGAGAGAATGTCTGCAGAGGAAGAACATAAAAACCATAATTGCTACACCTCCACAGGTATCAAGCTCACACTCACAAAATCGACCGTTGAGCTCATAACTAGAACAGGGTTGAGACTATAATCGAATAATGACGCATGTATTCACTCCCCGAGTGGTAGCTATCCTGCCCCACCGGATTCACAATAAATCATAACGCAAACTACAAGATGTCGGATAGACAACTCTCATCAGGGCTTCATGGTGAAGACATGGGATGAAGAGGAATCGTATGTCTTCCTCAACCCCAGGTCTCCGACATGACCACCCGCACTACTATATCTTCTCCAAGTCACTCCATATATTAATTTCACCACAGACTTCTATGAACGGGTCACACAGCTTAACACACAAAAAACCACACAATTATACGATCTCAACAGAAGTCACATAGAAACGCGAGTGACGCGTATATCTACCACACAGAATCTTCACACACAGAAATTCTCTATTCACACAGCAACCATCGAACCCAGACGTCCAGCACCCGGTTCCCTGACAAAGATTACTTAAACACACCTAGTTCACCATAACACATCAAACTCTCCCATAACACACTACACATATAATGCTGCAGCGCAAATCACAATGTTCGAACAACATCCAACTCCCGAATACACACCAGAATTCTCCAACACACCAGAATTCTGGAACAAAAGTTCCGAAATACACATTACATTGCACAACACATTACCAACGATTTGGGTCTAGAATTTTATATATTTTTTTTTTTCAATTCCACAATGCCTCAAACAAACATCCAGTACAACAAAATAAAATCTAGGATAATTTCACATAGAAAATCAAAACCTAATACAATACATCCATCACTGCATACACGTGATGGCACACATCCATATATCCCCACAAAGCTCACACTATACTACATCTCTTCAGACGCATACACGAAATGCGTCACCAATGGCCCATCAACTAACTTCACCATTTATCAGTTACTGGCAGAGCGAAATGGAGCTCACATTAAACAAGTCACCATTCCATAAAACTTCAAACTGCAAAAACCTTGGTGTCCCCAATAACCAAGGCTTTATCCCTAAAATCTACAACACATCCATAGGCTGACAGGAAATCGAAGCCTAGCAACAGGTCGTCAACCAAGGGTGCCACCACTATATTTCCAGTACAGTGAAAATCGGAGATGGACAATGGGACCTGCCGAACTAGCATTCCCATACTGGTCATTCCTCGAAATGCACCAGTTAACCGAATAGGCGAAGACGACAACCCCTGGAGACCCAACCTAGCAAATAAATGTTCACTCATGACGGTGACTTGGGCGGCCGTGTCTATCACAGCAGTTACCGGCACAGACCCAACCTTAACTGGAATGGAACTCGCCCACCCCTGGGAACAAGACAGAGTAACATCTCGGACTGCTGCAGTAAGTTCAGTAACACCTGCCTCGTCCCCCGTGGACGACCCCACCCCGTCATTTGCAGTTGCTAATTCAGCCCACCCATCTAAACCATGTCTAGCAGGACAAAAACGGCTTATGTGACCGGGTTTACGGCACGAGTAACAGAGTCGTGGTGGACGGAAGGGTCGCGATGACCGACGGCGAGGGGACCTCTTATTTATCCCTTCCCCTTCTGCCTTACAAGCATCAGGAAACGCCTCCCCCACTAAATCAACATCAACAGTCCTACATGTAACCGTCTGAAAATCCAACTCCCTCAGATTATATCGTGAGGAGTTCACATTCAGAGATTGTTGTGGGGCTCTTTTCCATAGCAAATCTCACAGCCTGTATTTCCCTGCATCCCCTGAGAAAATGTTCCACCGCTACTGACTCAATAATCTTTTCCGGTGCATTCGGATACCCGTCCCTTGTCAACCTAGCGCATCTAAAAGCAAACTCCTCTAAAGTATCCTCAGAACCCTGCACTTCTACCTGCAACCGCTGCCTAACTACACGCGGAGGTTCCCTACTATTAGAATGGCAGTCCATTGCTTTGAGGAGCATATCAAACGAGGTTTTGACGGCCTCCGATTGATAGTTGTAAAACACCATGGCATCGCCATGAATACAGTCTGTTAACTTCCTAAGACACTGATCTTTATTCCACTCTCTACTGTTAGCTTCCAACTCAAACTTAACCCTAAATGGAACCCAGTCCCCTCTGATTCCTGAAAACACTAAAGTTTTGGGAAGCCGGGGACTTTGGCTACAGTGGCGTTCTTGGGATACATGTCGCTCGGTTGATCTGGATCTGGACGAGCATTCGCTACATTTACTAGGAGAGGCCTCGACCTCCCCCTCGGTATCAGTAGCGGACACATCGGCCAGATTCCCATTATCTATATCCCCTTGGAGATATTGTCCCCATACCATAGCATTGTCTAAAAACAATCCATTCCTATTTATTGGGCATTGGAAGTTCGGAGCTGAAGTGTGGCCACTGGGCAGTAACTGATGAAATAAATTATTTACATCCCTAGCCAGACCATGCAGCGTCCAGTCCTGCTGTTCCATTTAGATCTAGTGGACATGGCGGGTCGGGAAGGGCAGCTGGTGCATTTACTTGAACATGTGGTTCATTTTAATGAACAGGGGCTGCATTCAGTTGATTTGCAGTCTCTCCCCGCCCCTCAATCAATTGTTCAGGTCTATTATTCACAACAACATGAGTTGGGTCCGTCTGACCAGCGTCCCCCGTTGTCTGTTCAGACGTCGCATGTGATGAAATCTCTGACCCTTCCCTGCTTGGAGCGCTAAGCAATGCAACAACAGTCCTCATATCTAAACCCACTTGCTCCATCTTACCATCAACTTGACCTATTTGAGTGTTTACTTGTTGACCTAGTTGGCCAACTTTAACATCCACTTGTCCTACTTTAGTGTTTACTTGGTCAACCTTAACATCCACTTGGGTCAATTGGCGTCCATATTATCTATCTTTTCATCCAATTGTCCTAAATGAATCTCATATTCCTTGATATTATCATGCAACTGGTCCATTTCTACATCCAATGCATCCACTTGGGTCGTTATTCCAACTTTCCATTATCCAATGATTTCTTCAACACGACGGTCAACTAAAGCATTAATGTATTCCGGACTTCCCGACAAGTCTAAATCTATTATCTGCCCATCTAGCACTAGATCGGCAACATGCCCGGCACTAAACTGAGTCGCCTGCATAAAATGCTTAAAACTAACCAACCTGCCCTCTTCCTGCAAGGCTACCACACGTGCACTTCGACTACTCCCCACCCCTTTCAATTTTTGCAGTGCTTCCTCTGTAGCCACTGACACATCAATGGGCCCCAAATCTGCCATGTTTTAGTGGAATGATATACGGTATATGCAAACAAGTCCAAAAACAATAAGGAATACTCAATCAAAATATAGTCAAATAAATGCAAATATATCAAAGGCTTTCAATGAGTTTCCTTCTAGAAACTCACTGAAGCAAATGAAAGACAGCCCACATTGGTATGTCCACTACAAAACACCAAATCTTACACCAAAATAAATAGCAGTGCCAACTCCTCATACTCAGTGAATGAAAAAATATTTAAACATATGCATGCTCAAAATAATGAAACACTTAAATGAACCTAATGCACGCGCGTTACCGCAGTCAGCGTGTTCTAGTTTGACTAATCAGCCATATCTATTAGCGAAAAAGAAAAAGAACAAGACCCATCTCTAGAACAAGTGCAACACGTGTTATCACACAGTCAACACGTTGTTGCAACTTCTCTGTTAATCTTGCACTATTTCAATTTACGACTAATCATGAATAGGGCATTAAAGAAACCCAGGTTGGGTCTGGGGGAGAAAAAAAAAAAATCAATTATCAAATTATCAATTGTGCTCGGATGTAAGTCAGGCCACCTGTGTTCAACATAAATAAACCTTAAATTAACACCGTTTCCCGTGCCTAGAGGAATACAACACAGAATACAAACTAGATTTTAGACTCGACCACATCGAGTTCAAATACAAACAGGAAATAGTCGGTCTCGAGATGGTAAACTGCATCAAAATTTTAACTCGCTCACTCAACATTATGAACAACCTTCAGTCTACCATTCAGACCCCTCAAGGATGAACATAGGCACGTTCCCATTTAATTAAATTTCAAACAATAGCATAATTTTCTGAACTGATTCAAGAGAAGGGAGAAAACAGACATAGAAATACATATCATTAACTCAATTCGAAAGGATTGAAGGATGTCTGATTACTATTATCGCCGTGACAACACCATGGCATCGCCATGAATACTATAATATATCGCAGTGACAACACCATGGTGTCGCCATGAATGTGGCTAGCATGACTGACAATGCCCCAAACTATCAACTGAGCAATCAAAATCATGTATTGGACAACCAAAATGTAGGCAATATATATCTGTATTAATCCAGAAAATCGACACGATGAGCGATTTTTTTAGCCGACCAGTTGACAGCCGACAAATTCGAATATCACGAACACCACGACATAAATGGAACTATACAAATTAGGGACAACCGTTCAAAAAAACAAAAACAAAAACAAATATATATATATATATCTTGAAACAAACAAAAAACGGGTTTCCCTTTTATCAGGATGGGAAAAACGTTAGCAGAAGACAAAGTCACATTGACCCGCGAACAATCTGAGCATTTACTATTAACGCACAATTGTATTCCAACTACAGATTTCTCATAAAGGTCGGCAAAATCTTCAATCTCAATCCAAAGACCCATAAATACTAACACATAGCAGAAATCTCACATAGCAGAAATCTCACACAAAAGTCAATCTCTGAAACAATACAATTCAATCGTACAGAAACAAATAGACAACACCACACAGTAACACCTGGAGTGACAATGGACAAAAACTTCCATAAAAATTTGAATCTCTCCGATATACAAGCTCTATATGATAACCCAGTAAAAATATTTGAAAATTGTATAACCCTGCCAGGCTCAAATTATTCAATATCACTGATTCAATTTATCCGGTTTTTACCAATCTATTGACCACGAACGGCCAAAATGCCACTACTAATAACACTTCGCGTTTATCACAGGACAATAATGCTGTATACACGACGAAACCAAATGCAATAAATGAATAGAGTAAATCCACTATTCCCAAGAACTGTTGACTAGTTCAACTGGCTAAATACCAGGAATATATTTAATAACACGGCCCGAAATGAACACATTGAGTCCCTCAAAGAGGCGAAACGATTAATTGCCACATTACACAGATCTATATATGCTGTCGACAGTGCCAAATTATACCGCCATTGGCCTTACTCTAATAACACAGCGCGCCTATCACAAGTTAATAATATCGGTACTGTATATACAGCGACGCCAAGTTTATTGAATGCATACGACCGATACACTATTTACAAGAAATGTTAGCGAGCTCAGCCGGCTATATACCAGAAAAAATATTTGATAGCATGGGCTGAACTGAACACACGACTAGTTCCATAACGAAAGATGGGGGAAACGCCTAACCGACCTCTATAGCACACAGACCGGTGTGATCATATTGTCAAATTTCACTATCGCGTAGCCCCTAGCCTATCAGCCGAGACAAAAAAGCCTGTCTAACACAATCAACAGCCTGCCAGCCGTGAAAGGATTTGTACAGAATCATCTACTAGAATAGCCCAGTCAGGATGGCCTTCTCCCGGTAAAACAATTCAACCTTCAATCTAAACGTGGACAGCCGGCCAATACAGCAGGGGTTGGGGGAACGCGAACAAAGGAAAAATGGCCGGCTTCCATACTGTACAGTGTCGTAAATTTTCAATTTGGCATGTTTGAGAAAAAAGATGATATCAAGAGAGTAAGTCTGGGCACTGTCGTGGATGGACTGTTAAAGTGTTTTCTCAATATTAAACGTTCTGTGTAAAGAACAATGAAAACTAGCAAGCAAATACTCTTTACAGCCTGACAAATTAGTTACCCATCTCAAGTGACGAGCAGACAAATCAAAAATAAATTTCATGGCTAATTCAGTTTCTTTCAAAAACCCTCAAAATGATTGCAAAAAATTTGCAACAGAAATTAACAACCTCCGAATAGGGATGTCTCCCATTCCCTGCCAGAATTAAATTATTCATATAGCCCAGAACCAAACCATCATCTCACACAGGACGTCAATCTTCTTTATCATACATACTCGATATAGTGGTATTTGATTCCATCCTGCTACATGACCTTTTGATTTCGATTGATGTTCAATTTTTAATTTTTATTTAAATGAATTCTGTTGGCTCTTATTATGGGCTTGGTTAGACATTCTGCCGTTTGCTAACATGCTTAGGTAGGCTGCACTGAATTAGGCCCAATATTGCTGCCTGATTCACAGGTGTTTGGCAAGTTAATTAGCTGGGGGGTATCGTCAACAATAGATCGGACAAGGTGACTCACTAAAGTGCGACCTCCTCTCCATCATCCGCTTACATTTTCACAGAAATTAGCCTACCTCTATATTTCACCTCCTATTTTATTCTTTAGAGGTTAATTCTTCATGCTACCATCCAAAGATTCTCATAATCCATCAATTATGGATGGTAAATCGTCCAAACACATTGAATTTTAGCGTCCAGACAAGTTCTGTTACAACTTCGGCCAACTCTGTAAATCTCCGTTCAGTTTCTTGATTCAAATCTCGCCGTTGCGGTCAAGCCCACTTTTTTCCGGAGCGGCTGCAATATCACGATACTTATTCAAACAGATCTCTACTTCTTATTATTTTTTAATTCCATCCATTTTTAATTCCATCCATTTCATAATTTTATTTGTTATATACCACTGCTCATAAACCCATAAATATTAGCTGGTGGAGATCATTGTACAGATGGTAGAGATCGTTTGCACTCTTAGAGATCTGTTTGGATAAAAACCGTGAATATATCCAGGGTAGATACCGACGCTGCAATAAAACGGAGATTGCCGAGTTTGGCCAAAGTTGTACCGGAAGTTGTCTGGACGCTAAAATTCAGAGTGTTTGGACGATTTACCACCCATAATTGATGGATTATGAGAATCTTTGGATGGTAGCATGAAGAATTAACCTCTAAAGAATACGAGAGATCCTGAAGGATCTTGGCGCCCACCATTGTCCGATAATTGTAAGCTAATGACTAGAGGATCTTTTTGTCCATTGTTACTAAGAACAGACAATTGATTTGTGATTGTGTTTACAGAATTTCGAATCTGAGTGAAAAAGATTCTGTTTCTTGGGCTATTTTGAGATATCTCTTTTAAGATACCATGCAGCTGCATGTTAATTATTGTGTTTGTAACTGTTTCTTATTCTATTCACTGTTGTCTGTCATCTTGTAATTGTACATGTATGTGTAATATGTCTGTTGGGAGAGGCGTTCAAATAGGCTCTGCCTGTTCGCCGACCCCTGTTTCCTGGTGAAATAAATATACTGTTTAAATCAAGATACCATGCTCGAAAATAGTAAGATGGTACAATAATGCTTAATACTGAAGGGTCCGCGCAGTAATGTTGAAACTTCAAAAGTGCCTGGATCCTGATTATCTCCCTTGGATCGAAACATGCAGTAGTCTACAGTTGTCGAGTTGTGACATTGAGTCACAAGACTGAGGTCGGCATACGAAACGGTGGAGCAGTTCACTTGCTACTGCATGGACTAAAGAAGGCTGATTTAAAATTTGAAGAAATACATTTTAATTCAGAATTATTTGAACTCCTTGATATGAAAGGTGAAGGTACGGATATTCTCTATAGTCAATATATAGAATATGCCCCACCGTTTGATCCACCGACTCTTGTGATGCAACGTCACTTGAGAATACCAAATTAATTTGGAGCGTAACTTGGATTTTCGAATCGGACCAAAAAAGGTATCTTGCACTAATAGGCCCCATGTGAGACCTGTGTACCAAATTTCAGAAAAATCCATGAAATATTTCCCAAGAATTCACGGTAACAATGTTTCAAGGGGAAATTCAAGATGGCCGCCTTGTGGCCATATTGGATCTTCGATTCGGACCGAAAAAGGTACCTTGCACAACTAGACCACAAGGGGAACCTGTGTACCAAATTTGAGAAAGATCCATGCAGTACTTCCTGAGAAATCACGATAACAAATTTGCATGGGAAAATCCAAGATGGCGGCCTGTTTTGCCACATTGAATTTTCGAATCGGACCAGAAAAGGTATCTTGTACAACTAGACGACAAGGTGAACCTGTGTACCTAATTTAACAAAGATCCATGCAGTAGTTCCTGAGAAATCGCAATAAAGTTTCATGGGGAAATCCAAGATGGCCGCCTGATGGACATATTGGATTTTGGAATCGGACCAAAAAAGGTTTCTTGCACAACTGGACCCCAAGGGGAACATGTGTACCAAATTTGAGAAAGATCCATGAAGTAGTTCCTGAGAAATCGCGATAACAAGTTTTCATATGGGAATCCAAGATGGCTGCCTAGTGGCCATATTGGATTTCGGAATCGGACCAAAAAAGATTTCTTGCACAACTAGACCCCAAGGGGAACCTGTGTACCAAATTTGAGAAAGATCCGTGCAGTAGTTCCTGAGAAATCGCGATAACAAGGTTTCATGGGGAAATCCAAGATGGCTGCCTGGTGGCCATATTGGATTTTCGAATCGGACCAAAAAAGGTTTCTTGCACAACTAGACCCCAAGGGGAACCTCCGTAACAAATTTGAGAAAGATCTATGCAGTTGTTCCTGAGAAATCATGATAACAAGGTTTTACGGGAAAATCCAAGATGGCTGCCTGGTGGCCATATTGGATTTTCGAATCGGTCCAAAAAAGGTATCTGCACATCTAGACCCCAAGAGGAACCTGTGTACCAAATTTCAGAAAGATCCGTGCAGTAGTTCCTGAGACATCGCGATAACAAGGTTTTACGGGAAAATCCAAGATGGCCGCCCTGTGGCCATATTGGATTTTCGAATCGGACCAGAAAAAGTATCTGCACAACTAGGCCCCAAGGGGAATATGTGTACCAAATTTCAGAAAGATCCATGCAGTAGTTCCTGAGAAATCGTGATAGCAAGGTTTCATGGGGAAATCCAAGATGGCCGCCCTGTGGCCATATTGGATTTTCGAATCGGACCAGAAAAGGTATCTGCACATCTAGACCCCAAGAGGAACCTGTGTACCAAATTTCAGAAAGATCCGTGCAGTAGTTCCTGAGAAATCGTGATAACAAGGTTTCATGGGGAAATCCAAGATGGCTGCCCTGTGGCCATATTGCATTCTCGAATCGGACCAGAAAAGGTATCTGCACATCTAGACCCCAAGGGGAACCTGTGTACCAAATTTCAGAAAGATCCGTGCCGTAGTTCCTGAGAAATCGCGATAACAAGGTTTCATGGAGAAATCCAAGATGGCCGCCCTGTGGCCATATTGGATTTTCGAATCGGACCAGAAAAGGTATCTGCACAACTAGGCCCCAAGGAGAATCTCTGTACCAAATTTCAGAAAGATCCATGCAGTAGTTCCTGAGAAATCGTGATAACAAGGTTTCATGGGGAAATCCAAGATGGCCGCCCTGTGGCCATATTGGATTTTCGAATCGGACCAGAAAAGGTATCTGCACATCTAGACCCCAAGAGGAACCTGTGTACAAAATTTCAGAAAGATCCGTGCAGTAGTTCCTGAGAAATCGCGATAACAAGGTTTCATGGGGAAATCCAAGATGGCCGCCCTGTGGCCATATTGGATTTTCGAATCGGGCTAGAAAAGTTATCTGCACAACTAGACCCCAAGGGGAACATGTGTGCGAAATTTCAGAAAGATCCGTGCAGTAGTTCCCGAGAAATAGCGATAACAAGAATTGTTTACGGACGGACGACGGACGACGGACTGACTGACGGACGACGGACGACGGACAAAAAGTGATTTGAACAGCCCACCATCTGGTGATGGTGGGCTAAAAACAGGAGGTGAAATATAAAGGTAGGCTAATTTCTGTGAAAATGTAAACGGATGATCGAGAGGTCACACTTTAGCGAGTCACCTTGTCCGATCTATTGTTGACGATACCCCCCAGCTAATTAACTTGCCAAACACCTGTGGCCCGATTCAGGAATAATTAGCAAAAGATTTCAGGAATTCTCGTCAGCTTTAGGCGCAGCTCGACAACATTTTTTTTCTTTTGTCGTTTATGGAAATGAAAGAAGCTGGACAGAGGAAATAAATGGCCAGGGAAGTAGGCAAATATGAATTCTATCAAACGAGTGCAAAGCAGTAGGTATTATTGATTTTTACGAGCGCAAATCCACCCGATGTTACCCAGGTAGGAGGCCGAATAGGAATTTTCGGCTCAACGGCTAAACTCTATGTTGTCAATATCACAAAATTGAATGTCGGTGGGGTTTAGCACCCTCTTAGAGAGGTATTCAGAAGCTTGCAGTAACCCTGCCGCTTACTAGCGTGGTCGAGACAGGGTCAGTAGCAGTCGAGGCCCATTGCTATGCAGACTGTGCAAGTAACTTATGTACAGTGCAGTGACACCTGACTGTACATATAGACCCATCTCTTTTATTGACCAGGTGTGTGCGATGTGCCAACATGAGACAATTTATATAGCAGTCCCTGATTGACAGTGGGTACTATTAAGTAATAACTTTCCCAGATGTCACCGCAGGCGAGTCATAAGCGTAGCAACTATTATCGCCCTCAGTTCCTATTACCCTGGACACTGATCAGCCCAGCAGCATCCGGTCATCCATCCAAGTCTTGACTGGGCTCAACATCGCTTAACTTCGGTGATCTGACGAGAACCGGTGTGTCCAACCATGGAGGTAAAATCGGAAGAAGGCACTGTTCTACAAGCCACGACTGACTGGCCAGCGCTCACGCTCACTGAGCTTTTGTGTTCTGAACAGAAAAAGTATCTGCACAACTAGGCCCCAAGGGGAATATGTGTACCAAATTTCAGAAAGATCCATGCAGTAGTTCCTGAGAAATCGTGATAGCAAGGTTTCATGGGGAAATCCAAGATGGCCGCCCTGTGGCCATATTGGATTTTCGAATCGGACCAGAAAAGATATCTGCACATCTAGACCCCAAGAGGAACCTGTGTACCAAATTTCAGAAAGATCCGTGCAGTAGTTCCTGAGAAATCGTGATAACAAGGTTTCATGGGGAAATCCAAGATGGCTGCCCTGTGGCCATATTGCATTCTCGAATCGGACCAGAAAAGGTATCTGCACATCTAGACCCCAAGGGGAACCTGTGTACCAAATTTCAGAAAGATCCGTGCCGTAGTTCCTGAGAAATCGCGATAACAAGGTTTCATGGAGAAATCCAAGATGGCCGCCCTGTGGCCATATTTGATTTTCGAATCGGACCAGAAAAGGTATCTGCACAACTAGGCCCCAAGGAGAATCTCTGTACCAAATTTCAGAAAGATCCATGCAGTAGTTCCTGAGAAATCGTGATAACAAGGTTTCATGGGGAAATCCAAGATGGCCACCCTGTGGCCATATTGGATTCTCGAATCGGACCAGAAAAGGTATCTGCACATCTAGACCCCAAGAGGAACCTGTGTACAAAATTTCAGAAAGATCCGTGCAGTAGTTCCTGAGAAATCGCGATAACAAGGTTTCATGGGGAAATCCAAGATGGCCACCCTGTGGCCATATTGGATTTTCGAATCGGGCTAGAAAAGTTATCTGCACAACTAGACCCCAAGGGGAACATGTGTGCGAAATTTCAGAAAGATCCGTGCAGTAGTTCCCGAGAAATAGCGATAACAAGAATTGTTTACGGACGGACGACGGACGACGGACTGACTGACGGACGACGGACGACGGACAAAAAGTGATTTGAACAGCCCACCATCTGGTGATGGTGGGCTAAAAACAGGAGGTGAAATATAAAGGTAGGCTAATTTCTGTGAAAATGTAAACGGATGATCGAGAGGTCACACTTTAGCGAGTCACCTTGTCCGATCTATTGTTGACGATACCCCCCAGCTAATTAACTTGCCAAACACCTGTGGCCCGATTCAGGAATAATTAGCAAAAGATTTCAGGAATTCTCGTCAGCTTTAGGCGCAGCTCGACAACATTTTTTTTCTTTTGTCGTTTATGGAAATGAAAGAAGCTGGACAGAGGAAATAAATGGCCAGGGAAGTAGGCAAATATGAATTCTATCAAACGAGTGCAAAGCAGTAGGTATTATTGATTTTTACGAGCGCAAATCCACCCGATGTTACCCAGGTAGGAGGCCGAATAGGAATTTTCGGCTCAACGGCTAAACTCTATGTTGTCAATATCACAAAATTGAATGTCGGTGGGGTTTAGCACCCTCTTAGAGAGGTATTCAGAAGCTTGCAGTAACCCTGCCGCTTACTAGCGTGGTCGAGACAGGGTCAGTAGCAGTCGAGGCCCATTGCTATGCAGACTGTGCAAGTAACTTATGTACAGTGCAGTGACACCTGACTGTACATATAGACCCATCTCTTTTATTGACCAGGTGTGTGCGATGTGCCAACATGAGACAATTTATATAGCAGTCCCTGATTGACAGTGGGTACTATTAAGTAATAACTTTCCCAGATGTCACCGCAGGCGAGTCATAAGCGTAGCAACTATTATCGCCCTCAGTTCCTATTACCCTGGACACTGATCAGCCCAGCAGCATCCGGTCATCCATCCAAGTCTTGACTGGGCTCAACATCGCTTAACTTCGGTGATCTGACGAGAACCGGTGTGTCCAACCATGGAGGTAAAATCGGAAGAAGGCACTGTTCTACAAGCCACGACTGACTGGCCAGCGCTCACGCTCACTGAGC
Organism: Hanleya hanleyi; assembly: GCA_036873755.1. Taxonomy (NCBI): domain Eukaryota; kingdom Metazoa; phylum Mollusca; class Polyplacophora; order Lepidopleurida; family Hanleyidae; genus Hanleya; species Hanleya hanleyi. The sequence continues at coordinate 17,602 of JAVTVY010056458.1, forward strand.
TTTTGTGTTCTGAACAGTCGTCCAGCCGGGCTGCGTCTCTTTCATGTTCAATGTATGACGCTGCTCTCTGGTCCTGTGACTTCTTTCTGTTAAATTGGAAATGGCCGGAAGTAACGTTGTCATCATGCGCAGTCTCCACAAATTAAAATCACAAAGTGAAAATTATGCGCACATGTCATGTTTATTTATTTGAAATAATTTCTCTTATGACAATATCTGAGTCACGGCTGTATGTCTGATTTGTGCTGAGCTATGCGACTTGAAAACAGGTTGTCATTTCTCTAGCTATATTGTACTTTCTCATTTTATGCTAACTTCCGTATTTCCAAAGATGACCCAAAAATGTGAGCGAGTTGCTATCACTAAAGGGGATTGGAAAATCTATGGTTCTTAACCCGTTCGTGCAAAATTAGCGATTGAAAATGTATATATTTCTCCATTTGAAATACATGGTGACGTCTGCCAAACTATAAAAATCACACACTCTTAGTGTCAAAATAACACACTTTCAGCATTTCAAATCGGGAAAAAGTTATGCTTAAGTTATGTTAAAGAGCGAAAACAGATCTATATCCTCGCGTTTATCATTTCCGGGAGGCTTTACCTCAGTTGGAATGAAATGGGATTTTGTAAGCATTACTTCCACGTTTTCTCTGTATTCGACGCTTCAAAAAAGCTATTAATTACCCGGCGACCGTTTGTGTATACTCCCATGGGAGCTGATCGCTCAGCGAGTAATCCGCGAATGCACAATTAGCAGTGTGATCGTTTAACAGTCGCATTTGGGATTATAATAGGCCCATTGAATGTTATTGTTTTGCTGTCACAAGATTGCGACTCCAGTATTAATAATCAAGAAAAAGATATTGCAAATTATTGCAAGATAGGACAAATTATTGTCAATACCGCATAAAATATATACATGCGGTGTTCCTCACAATGAAAAAAGAACACTTTTTATATTTAACATGTTTAAAGCCAGACTAGCTATATTTAAAATCAGTTTAATGGATAAATATTAATGAATACCCAGCACGGTATCAATAATATAGTTTCCTTGATTCTTTGAAAGCAGGAAATGCTAATTAACACATCACTTGAAAATCTACAGGAGTGAAATGTTATGCCAAACATATTGGTTATAAAAGCGCAGACTGTCACTCTCAGGGTGGAAATAAATTGAGATCTTACTGTTTACTCAAGACTAACTTTAAAACCAAAACCTATGTATCACAATTTATGCAGAAATACTGTCAGAGTGTTGATAAAATATAATAAGTAATTCAAGTGGTCCAACTCCAAGTCTTGTCAAAACTTTTTTACACAAACTTCATGCAGTTCTACGACTTGACAATGGCTCAGATCGCCTGATAGTGATCAACACAACGGGAGGTTAATTGGCAATAGCCATTTCGAATACACAACGCTTAATATGTCGACAACAGACTGACGCAAGTCCATGCCCCCAGCATGCGCGTGAAATCGTATGCTACCGAAGCAACCGCGGACATGGCCGAGCCAGGTATAATCCCGTAGATTAATTCGCTATACCCCGCTGTGTCGGCGTCGTACATTCAACACTTTCATCACCTCAAAGTGTGCCTCCTCCCGATTCTACCTCCATGGTCAACGCTGTAAAATGTAAGCCGTACCCCTTCTGAGCCTTCTCGAATGTAAATGTTGCAAAATAATGTACCAGTACTACATGGGAAATAATGGCCCAGTAGGCAGTACTATTGGTTGACACAACGTTCAATCCCACTCACTCACTCACTGGGAAATAATGGCCCAGTAGGCAGTACTATTGGTTGACACAACGTTCAATCCCACTCACTCACTCACTCACTTGCAGATCGATTTGACCCTATTAATAGTAATAATAATTAATAGTAATATCGTGATCATATTGTCTATGCCACAACAATAGGATTGTGAAGACCGTGTCTGGGCGCCGATTGTTGCGCAGCCTGATAAATTGCAATCAGGAAATGTTACGTCAGCGATCTGATGACCAATGATTTGACCTTTGACAAAACCTGTTTGACATGTTTTGACTGAAGACACGTCATCCACGAGGTCCCCGAACAACACAAATGAATGGAACGACTTGAAAAATCAGGAACCAATAGCCTTGAACCGAAATGCAAAGAAAACGCAATCATATTTTTCGTCAAAGGGCTTTCGAGCGCGCCGAAGTAAGCAATATCATAAGGACTGATATTAATAGGATGAACAACTGTACAAATCTTTCTTTCTAAAACCCTGTAAATCGTCTGTAATCCTTGAAACATTTTATAGACCCGCTCTTCCACTTTCCCGGGAGAGAAAACAATGAGGCGCTCGACGGGTGGGACTCGCCTGTGTTTCACAGTACGCCGCGTCAACACACAGAAAATAATTTTCTTACGTCAGCTACCCGACCCTCCAATTGTTTTCACCTGAACAGGTATCAGAGTTATTTCTCTTGCTTTGAAGTTCTCTTTGAACACTAGTTCAACAAGCTGAACCCTGCTGACATTTAAAGGAATAGACAACCTTTGATAAACGTATATTGCAAATGAAAGAACAATTCCAGGAGTGTCCAAAACCATTTTTATTTCAATTTTGCAATTTTTTCCAACCGAGTAAGAAGCCGTTAATGATAAATTCTGTGGCTTGTAAGGGCGCCGCCATTACGGCAAGTTTAGTGACGTCACAGGGCCGCAGAACACTGCAGTGAACTGGGAGGAAATGCACAGTTTGCCATGCACTGGAATAATCGCAGCCCGATAGGCCAGCAGGAGTGGCTATACATTCTTGTATTCTGTAACCTGTAAATACCGGCTGATGTTAGTACAATAACAATGATCTTATCCTTGTTATTGAGAAATCGGGTTTGATCTGTCGGCCAGTCTAGACTGTCTAAGTGTCAAAAAAACACAGCATCAAGTTGTCTGATAAAATATATGCTTTCGTTATTTTCCAATACTTTTCAGCTGATGACTACGCCAACATGCGTCAACATAATTAGGCAGTAAAACTCACTGAGATTGTTTAATGTAACCGAGAATGGGAATAATTCTGATTTCTGTTTTACCAATTCAAAGAATCGAGCCTCAACAAAGACCGGCACGGGAAAACGAAACTAAATCTGCCTCAGCTGGAGGGCCATTTCTCCGGGGAAAGATTGTCCGGAGATTTTTCTCACCGTTGAACTGTTGCCGAAAGAAACTGTTCAGCATGACACGGCCGTTAAACACCCACCCAAATATCTAGCGTGCGAGAAAATTTACCTGAGAAAGTTTATGGAATAAATCCTTGTCAGCTTAATGTCAGCACTTGCACATGTGCTCGTCTGATCGTTTCCTAACAGGATATCTCACAGCAGAGCCGACTAAACGAAATCCGCGACCCGGCCGGCTTTTACGGTACATGCATCCTCGACCGATTTCTACGGTAGATCGTCTTCAATGGGCTCGAACACGCCTGACACTTCTTGTATCCCTCGACACTGCTCCCAAGCAGCGTAGATGAAAGCACGGTTTGGCCCAGCCAGCCATTGTCATCAGTCAGGTTGAAACTCCCGGAAATGCAAGGCGTCGGACCCTTGGAAAAAGTTGAAAATCACTTGCTGCCATGTTTGCTGTCGTACAGCAGAGAGGCCCAATGACGTCATGAGCTAGTTGTCACGTGGATATCACTCTGCCGCTCATTGGTTAGACCATAAGGATGGCATAAAGATGGTGGCTCCCTTCATTCAACACATCTGGTCATTTTCCCAATGTTTGGGAGTATTTTTCTTCGTTAGAAAGAATCTCAAAAATAGGAAAAAAATATTTTTGGGCACTGTTTGGATTGTTCTTTCAGTCGCAGTTTACGTTTGCCAAATGTTGTCTATTCCTTTAATTTTGTGATATTGACAATGCAGGGTTCAGCCGTTGAACCGAAATTTCCTATCGCAAAATTTTCGCCTCCCGACCTGGGTAACAGCGGGTGGATTTGCGCTCATAAAAAAGCAATAATACCTACCGCTTTGTGCTCGTTTGGATGGAATACATATTTGCCTACTTCCCTGGCCATTTATTTTCTCTGTCCAGCTTCTTTCATTTCCATAAACGGCAAAAGAAAAAAATATCATCGCGGACGATCTTCCAAAAACGAAATCCGCCGTCATTATGAAATGTCACTATGGTGGCACGAGATCTAATTTGTAAATTCGGGATTGGAGACAGGAAGGTCGGAAACGGCTCATTCATAAGGCTGTCACATTATCTGCATTTACATGTAAAATTGTAACTATCGATATCAAGCATAATGGAAGGCACATACTGAGAAAGGTAATTCATGGGATTTTTCATCTCCCTAAGCGACTGGGTCGACTGAGCGGTTTCGGTTTTTCCGACTCTTGTAATCCTGAATTTAGAATAACCTCACGTGAGAGAATCAGGGTCACGTGACAGTGTTCGAAAATGGCGGCGGATTTCGTGTTTGGAAGATCGTCCGCGATAATATTTTTTTCTTTTGTCGTTTATGGAAATGAAAGGAGCTGGACAGAGAAAATAAATGGCCAGGGAAGTAGGCAAATAACTATCCAAACGAGCACAAAGCGGTAGGTATTATTGTCTTTTTATGAGCGCAAATCAACCCGCTGTTACCCAGGTCGGGAGGCGAAAATTTTGCGATAGGAAATTTCGGTTCAACGGCTGAACCCTGCATTGTCAATATCACAAAATTAAGGGCAAACCTAAGAAGATTGAAAATTACTGATCGAAATGATAGTCATAGGCAGTGTTTGCCAAATATCTCCAAAATGGCTACAAGGATTTGGATGAAAATTTCGCATACATTGGTTCAGATTGTTGTGGTTATTCCATTGCAATTAGAAATCAAATATATTCCTATTTCACCAAGAAATCACTCTTGCAACTTACCGCATTGAACTGTAAGGATGCCTGGGTGCATTACTTGGATAGAAATTTAAAAACGCCCAATAAACTTCCTTTAAATCAATCACAAGAAGATCCTACATGGATAATTGGGAAAGGAATTGAGAATGGCTTCAAAATTGAAAATTTACAAACAGGAAATGAGCACAGGATGTAAATGTTGCACTGCCATTTTCTGCAAGTACTTCTTTTACAGAGGAATTGAATATTCAGTTGGTAAATTTAACCCTTGATTACCGAATCAGCAGACATAGAACCATATTACACGAGTATACACGACGAATATTTGGGGGGTTAATCTACATGTGTATGTATACAGTATACTCCCCCCGTTTTACATAAGAATGGAGCACATGGTCATGGAGTTATGACCTGCTACAAGGTAAACATGCGTTGCGTAGAGTTCTGACCTGTTCTGACATATTTATTCGCGCTCATAGAAGAGTATTGCACTTAACTATCATATTACCAACTATATACAAGCATGATTATTGCCCATACAAACAGTTTTTGGACAGATACAAACCACAATTGATGGGTCGCTTTCCTCCATGTGTTGTTGTTGTGTTGGAGGATTCCACACTTACGCCACACTATCGTCCGCCAGCAATTCGTATCTGATCGAGTATATGAATAAAAATGCCCAGCAAAATAGTAAACAGATCTCTTCCACACAAATCCTTGTAGCCATTTTGGAGATATTTGGCAAACACTGCCTATGACTATCATTTTGATCAGTAATTTTCAATCTTCTTAGGTTTGCCCTTAAATGTCAGCAGGGTTCAGCTTGTTGAACTATTTGAACACGTAACTTCCGCTTTGCACTTTTGATGACGATTTCACGTTTTAAGCTCTGTGCACTTCTTTTACCAGTTGTGATCATTTGGCTTGTGGTACACTTGAATGGTAAATGTTATCATGCTCTCGTGAGCTGGTGAGTACCTTATTATTTGTTACGACCAAAAAAAAAATTCTATCCTAACAACAACAACGACATTTACACATGATTCAACAAGTCCAGTAAAACTCTTGAGTACTCGCGAAATGGTACATTATATTACAATCGTATCTCTATCACATAGGTTACCTGCGGTTACCAACTGTTCATGTGCAAAGAAAAGAAAATGGAAAAATAAACAAAAGTCGCAGCATTCGACATTTTACCTGCGAATAGATGGCGCTTTTAGGTCAGTGGCAGTGCCACCTACTTTAGTCATCAAGACAAGGGGAATAACCCCATCAAGCGTCAAATCTCAGGGCTGTCCATGACAAATATTGTGTAGGGCCTAGTCTAAATTTTGTAACGCAACTTACATAAGTGCACAGAGCTTAAAACGTGAAATCGTCATCAAAAGTGCAAAGCGGAAGTTACGTGTTCAAATAGTTCAACAAGCTGAACCCTGCTGACATTTAATTTTGTGATATTGACAATGCAGGGTTCAGCCGTTGAACCGAAATTTCCTATCGCAAATTTTTTAATTGTATATCAAGGGCGTCGCTACCCATGGTGCGTGTGGTGCGAAGGCACCCCGCTTCTTGCCCGTAGATTGGAAATACGGAAATTATGTAACATATCAAACCCCAGTTTAGCTTTAAAATACGCTAAAATGCAGGAAATAATGCGTCAAAATTTAAAATTTCCGGCGGGGGCATGCCCCCGGACCCCCTAATTCACAGTTCACGAAACACAGAGATCAGCCATCAATTAATGAATTACCGGAGAATCACAATATTAAGTTCAGAAATGCAACGAGCAGTGGATATCCAAAAGAACCAACGCATGTACAAAAAACACAGTTCCTGTTCGGACTGATTTGTCATTATATTGATGTGGTGATAGATGACACAAATTTAGCCACTGCAGATCGTACCTCCTCACGGTAGGTATCCAAACAGATCTCTACCAGTGCAAACGATCTCTACCCGTAATGAAATTATCTCTACCGGTGCGTGAAGCGAGAAATTGTTAGATTTTGGAGAGGAGCATGCCCGGTCAAGGTAAAATAATCAGCCAAGCACCGAAAAGGTCTGTAAACCACATAGCACAGCGTACCCATATGAGTATCTAGATTTATAGCACGTGCAAGCTAAAGCCTGATGTATTTTCGTTATTTTTTAATTTGGGACACAGGATTGCCATGTCGATTAGGAGAATCGACTCCATCATCAAAGAATGGTCTATTTTAGGGCATATCTGACTGTACACCAGCTGTGTTTGTCCCTTTAATTATGGCTTATTGTTCAAGTAACTAAAATAATTAAGCATCAAAGTCGTCCTGTTTGATTGGGAGAAGAATTTCAATCAAAATCACTATTCATTTTATAACGATCTCTACCATGAGTTTGTGATATGCATGTTTTTCTGTGCTGAACTTGACAACGATCTCTATCAGCGCTTACAGTGTTGGGATAGGCTTACTCTGGGGGATTTATACGCTGAAACCAATGAGTCTACAAGGGAAATCAAGCCCGGGACAAAATCATATTACCATGTTAGGGCGATCCCGCTAAAATAGAGGTAAAAGAGGTCGTTTGCTAAAAGTAACTTGTTATTTATCTAATTTAATAGGCCAAATATCGGTCACGCTACTGAAACAACATTGACTGGTTCTTAAAATGGCAAATTAATTAAAGGACAAGGAACAATAGATAGATTAATGCGCCTGAAGTTTTGGAGCATTGATGACGAAGGAATCAAAGTTATTGAGTAAAAACGACCCTTTTTTCCTCCATTTTATAGAGCGAGATCGCTCAAACATGGTAATATGATTTTGTCTTTATTGATTTTCGTATATATTTATTGATAAGGGTCTCCCTAACATGATTACGTTGGGGGAAAAGAACAACGTGCTATCATCACGCTGATGATTTCGACAAAAAGATACATTTACCGGTACACAAATAAAGGCGATTTGAAATTGAAAAAAAGAGATGGTACGATAAGGCGGCAGTTTGGCTAGATACGTGGTGCGGTTGAAATAGAAAAAATAGACCGACTCCATTTAGGTCATTTTTTTTCAGGAAATAGTACATGCTACGAATTCCAATTTCATGTCATAACTATACGTAATCATAAAGCGATCGATGTAGAACTTTCACAAATTGTGTACATATATTTTCTATTGCCGTAACACACATTTCATCTTTCCGATGAGAGATGTTATCAGGGGAGTTAATGACCTCGCGAAAACTATGGAGATAGAAACTCTTGAAGCTTTTTACATAAAAAAGTGGATCGACGACCCACACAATTATTCGATGATAAAAATATCGCATGACGGGAAACAGTGTTAAAAATATCAGCATAGCTCACATGACGGTTTCTGAGTTTGGAGATTGTTTCGTAGTCTTAAAATGCAATTTTCAACACCATACATTTGGATTAAATGTAAATTCAGATAAAATTTATTCATTTATTATCCACTTTCCGTTGTGTTTATGATCCAATAAAAACAATGCACACGGATATATCTGTAGGCCTATGCCTTGAATTCCTTGCTTTGCTGCGCAGAAAATGTATTTTCCATGATTTTGGCAAAAACACGTGTGACGTGATGATATTCGCGGGTATATACAGAAAAATCTAGATCTAAGACCATTTAATTTATTTAAGTTGTTCTACTGATCAACACCTCCGCTACTCACACCACAAAATCTAGGGTTGGTCACTGGACAACGTTTCCATTCTCAGAAAGTGTTAAAATTGAAATTGTTGTATTTAACACTATAAATGTCCGAGAATTGACAAAAAGCGTTGAAAAAAAAGTTTTATATCCGGCATTATATTGCAGTATGATGAGCAATACAACACTATACAAGTGTTAAATTCAGCCTAGTAAAGTGTAGTATAATGTTAGATATTTTTTCAACACTTTCTGAGAGTGTTACAAATATAACAGCTTATATGATGGTGTAACTTCTCGGACATTAATAATGTTAAATAAAACGCTTTCATTTTAAGAGTGTTGAGATCATCTTCATTATATCAAGCCAATTTCTTCGTTCTCACTTCGAACCTTCGGACGAAGGTCACATTGTGTATCGGTACGTAATTTATCGAGCTCCCAATGACAAGACCGAACTGACTCGATCATCTTTCGTGCGTGCGTGTGCAACTTCGCATCAGACAAATCCGCACAATACATCTCTGGTTCTACCAGGCCTGTTCATACGACTTGATTTGTAGATTTTTGTCCAACACTTTCCATGCACCGAACCTGTAGAGATAGTTGTCAGGAATTGGTAGAGATCTTTGTAATTCTAATTTCCAAAAAGTACATTGAGCACACATATTTTCACATAAACTTGCTTATTTTTACCCGTATATGTGAAATTTGACTGGAATTTGACAATATTTCGTTATAAAGTAGCCCCTTTCTATCAGGATTTCAATTCAAGACATTAAAGACCGGAAAATTTCATCACATTCTCAATACTGAATCGTCGATGGGGCGATCGGTGTCCCTGATTATGAAATAATCAGAGGACGCACGTTTGAAACAAGAGCGAAATATATTTCCTCGTACATTTAGGCGTACGCTGCTATATCATTCCGAGTATTACTCAGGTCTTCCTGGCAAAATAAGCTGAAATTGGTACATACCACTATTCGTAAACCCGTAATATTAGCTGGTGGAGATCGTTGTGCAGATGGTAGAGATCGTTTGCACTGGTAGAGATCTGTTTGGATACCTACCGTGCTCCTGTTTCACAAAAACAAATGAAAGTCTCCCGGGGTAGCCTATCCAAGAAGGGTATGTCGTATGAGGCGACCTTGCTCCTAACGAAGCTAGGTGTGCTTATAAATGCGAAACAAACGTGAAAATAGACTCATAAATCTGCACACATTATGCTCAGATTTATATCTGGGAAAACGCTTAGAACGCATCTCCGCCGATCTAGGACCCCGGAGCTTCCGGGGCCTAGGCGGCCCCTGGACCCTCGCCTGTTGGGCTGTGATAATCGACCCCCCCTCCCCCCTATGAACTTTCGCTAGATCCGTCTTTGGAAATTGAAAACATTCGCACCCCCCCTTTTGAAATCCTAGTGACGCCCCTGTATATAGCGTAAACTTAATTGGCTCTAACTTGTTCAATGAGAAAAGCCCCTGTCCTAGCTGGGATTTTCGCTCTTCCGTACCATAAATAAATAAATAAATAAATAAATAAATGACACATTCTTGGACAGTGTTCCTGTCAAGGCCAGATATTTTTACATTTTTTCGAGACTGCAATTTTTATTTTTATTTCTCTGGTTTTACTTGTTTGTACTTGTTATTTGATAACTGTCGTTATTGTGTATCCTCCATGAAAAGGATTGAGTAGAGTATAGTAGTTTTGGAATTGAAATTATTATTATTATTCATGAGTGGTTCAATGCTAGCCAAAAATCTTAATAAATTAAAATCCTATCAATGCCCCCCAGCCCCCCATCGTATACGTCGCTGTGTATAGGATCTTACGTATTTCAATTGAATTTGGTGTTCAGAGAGCACCGGTCACGAATATTTAAATTAATATATTCTTATGACATCTCGCCCCACATTTTAACTACCGGTACTTTTACTACTTCACATTGTCTCGATATCCGCTTTAAGGTTTACGCCAAGGACCAGTCCATATTTCTACTCCACATAACGGCGACAAAATGGCAGGAAAAGCGACATCCCCAGCTTGGGTCATTTAATAGCAACTGAATACTTCTTTGCAACATTATTGTTACTTTGAGAAAACATTATTTAGAGTACCGGGCGGTATATCATTATGTATCTAGATATTGACGATAATCTATATTTTGTAGCAAATGAACCTTATGAGCATGGTATAACATCTGCTTTGGATTGTTACACCGCCAAGTAAAGTCAGTAGTATAGAAAGCGTAAATTCCTTATGATTGAGGGTGATGACGTCTTGTGCATCACGTGGAGCTGACGTCACTTCCAGGTTAAGGTTCAAATATCAGAGGTCAATTCCGGGTCAAAGGTCACTTCCAGGTCAAAGGCCAAATATCAAAGGTCACTTCCGGTCACGTGGGAGCGTACACTGCAGTGACTTCAATGTTAAATCCAATGGGGAACCCACTTATGGACATTTGCGGTATGGGGTTTGACCCCTTGTTTTCTTTGTCTCGCGATGTAGAACACGATGGAGAGGTCTGGAGGACAGGGGTTGATTTTTGTTGAAAAAGTTATCGTGCGCACGCGCACTGTGCAAGTAGCGCTGGGGTGAACATTTTGGGGTATGGGTGGCCCACTTTTGGTATGATTAGGTCGTGTGAGGTATCAGTTTGAAGCAATCGTGGAGGACCATCCCACTGGATGAGTATGGAATGGAAGTTACGTCATGGCGCGCATCTTCGAAATGACACCTCAAACGACCCAGTACGCCCATTATGGGTCCACCACGAATCAAAAACGTCGATTCCAATTCCCCAAAACGTAGATTCCAGTGCCCTATTCCCATAATTTCCGATATGCGCATGAGCGCCATGACGTAACTTTCATTCCATACTCATCCAGTCGGATGGTCCTCCACGAGTGCTTGAAACTGATACCTGACACGACCCAATCGGGCCAATAGTGGACCACCGAGAACCCAAAATGTCCACTCCAGCGCTACTTGCCCAGTGCGCATGTGCCCGATATCTTTGTGAACAAAAGTCAACCCCTGGCCCTAAGATCCCTCCCATCGTGTTCTACATCGCGATACAAAGCAAACCCCAAAGAGACCCCATACCGTAACTGTCCGTGAGTGGGTTTAACATTGAAATCACTGCAGCGTACGGTCTTCTTTAGGGGGAGATCACTCTTGCTGGGCTCTCACGTGAAGTGACCTTTGACCATTGACCTGGAAGTGATCTTTAACCCCGAATTGACCTCTGACATTTGTCCCGGAAGTGGCGTCAGCTCCACGTGATCCACATGATGTCAACACCCTCACCCTCAATCATGAGGAATGGACGCTTTTCCCACTACTAAAGTCCCCCCCCCCACCAACCTCTGCGATCACGAGGGAATATAGTGTTGCCATATTTGCAAAATGGTGGTTTATCTAATCTACAATTAACACGAGCGGTGATCAATCCAGAGCTTAACTGAAAAAATAAATGAATTTATAAAAATAAAGCCGAGTCAAACGAGATTTATAAATGAAGAAAATGTTACAGTTTTGCTCGACACTGTAAAAACGTACACGAATAAATCTTCTATCTCTTGACATTATTTTTAAAATGCATTTCAGTATATTTATCTTATGGGAAATAGTACTACCAGAGTAACAAGGCTGGGGTACCACGGCTTGCAAACCTTTTTTTCGGACGTTTCAGCGTTTTGCCGATTTCGCCAATTAGCCCTTTTCGCCCAAATGGCAGGGAATATCGTCATGAACAACGAACTACTTGTCAATCCAGACGAGAGGAAGACATCGAAGGAAGAAAAATATAAACACAGTTGATGAAGTGTGAAACAACATTACTGGACCATTATCGTCCCCAGATCCGGTAAATTAATAATCAAAACATTTTCAATATAGTTATTTTTAAATTTTCGTGTATTTCTGAGGTGAATTTCACCTTTGATATTGGGATAATATTCGCTTCAGTACCTACTTGTAACAGAGCAGATCTAATGTTGGGCTGTCCTACTGAAATATCATGTTGTATCCAATGACACCCCATTCAGTCACATTATACTGACACCGAGGAAACCATTCCTTGTTCTGGCCTCAGTAGTATAGTCCCGTGATTTAAAGCCATATTGACCTACTTATTTGTTCCCCCGGGTAAAATTTAAGGGGGTGGTCACGTGGCGATCACGTGATCAAGGCATTAGTCCGGTAGCCAAATCGCAAAAAGGGGTCTAAAGAAGGTTTTCGTAGCACCCCCCGCGTAGATTTAGTTTGACCACTGTTGATGAACGAGTATCATCCGCTGGTCAGTTCTAGACCTGATGTAGGCATCTACGGTGGTGCCTAAGGTCACAGCATGCATTTCTTCACCGCTGTCTGAACAAGACAAAATTAACTCTAAGATGGGGGTAGGGGTATTTATGAACGTACATATATCTTTTTTAATCTTGAACTAAACTTTCTGTAACTTCGCATACCTGACCTCTGAATAATGTTCTATTAGATAACGTAATCCAAGTTACGCCTTTTACGTTTATTACGTCAAGATGACGTCATAACATGGAGGGTACATTTTTCCTCGATTTTTTTTTAGAAACCGTCAAACGAGACTCAATTTTTTGTTTTGCAGTTGCAGAAACTCTTTTTGCATTCTGCCTGATTTGTATTTGTGAAAGATAATCCTCTCTTCGTTAATTCTAGACCTGGTGTAACCATCTAATATGCACTTCATGATGCAACATAACCATGTTTAATGGAACCAGAGCATGAGAAATATGAAGCCGAAATAGGGGTAGGGGTGATTACGTTCTAATATTTTATTTCTCCCCGATCCTAACGCAATGAAATTTAACTCATATTTAGTCTGTGTACGGATCATTCAGATAAAGCAATCCGATTCCGATTATCTTCAATGTTGGTGTCACTATGTCGTTATTATCACCATGGAAGTATTTTTTCTGGACCTTTTATTGAAATTTTCCAACGCTGTATTGTTACCCTGTTAGCTTTTGCGTGATGTGTGCATTCAAGACCACGAATGCATGACTTACTTGGAACGGGGTGTTGATGTCTACGATAATGAGTAAGGTCGCATGATGCCTTCTCCCAATGCTCTCGAATTAACACAAAATCAAACAAGGAATGGGGGTAGGGGTGATTATGCTTCGATTTCTTCTTCACACTTGGGTCTAGAGAGCTCAAGCTTTTAACACTTTCTGGTTGGATACTAGTTGAGCAATACGAGAAATCAAACTTCTAATAGATCTGGAATGAAGTCTCTGTAATGTCTGTTTTGAACTCTCGTGTATATTCTTTATATCATAGTCAGTGTTACAGGGCTATATATCGTTGCTCTGAAATATTTGGATTTAATACCGCCCAAATCAGTGTTAGGGGCCGCGTGGTCATGTCATTCAATATATCCACATGAACAGTCACAATAAAAGCGGGATTGAGATAAAAATCATCACAGGGGTCACTTTTGGTTCTTGTGATGTTTTTTGAAATATGCAGTCAGTATATTTGTCGGTGGGTTAATATGACTTCTTGTCAGTACGCCGGCTTCG
>JAVTVY010056459.1:0-31797 GCA_036873755.1 Hanleya hanleyi
TAACAGTATTAGCACCAAATTCAAAAAGACGATCATAGTATACATAAACATAGGCTTGTTTCCTGCAAGAGAGAAGCGGTCAACAGTTTTCAATGATGCCGGCAAGACATCATGATGTTCCAAAAATGTCACACTCGAGGTTATTTCATTCATTTTCTATGAGAAAACGATACATAAGGAGTGCACCTCTCCACGAAAAGAGACTTCAAATTATCAAACTTCTTGAGCCCTAGCCTCTTGGCTCTGAGCCTGTCTTCTTTCCGAAAAGGTGTAGATTGTATATGGTTTCCAGTTCAGAGACGTTCTCGTACACGAGATGTCACCGAACTGAATCATCCAACACTGCTCTTGTATTCTGCTATTCTTATTCTGATGATTTGTCGCAAATGTCCTGTAAATAGAATATTTTGTTTGCAGATGTAAATGAATGTGATGAACCAGTGGGAAGCAACGGGGGCTGTTCTCAAACTTGTATCAATACCCCCGGATCACGACGCTGTGAATGTCGGGAAGGGTACATGATTGCAGCCGACAAGGAAACATGCGAGGGTATGTATGCACACTGGCCCAAATCCAGATATTAATATGGTTAATAATCGGACAGAGGTGCAGGTGTATATTTGAACTAAATTTAGTAGTAATCAGAACAGCATTGAACGACCACTGACTTTGCGCAAGACAGGGTGCGTTCGCGTTCACCTGAAAATTCGCAAAGTTCTGCACTCCATACTATCTCAATCAATTTGTATCGTTAGTAACTTTACCGGTACTCAAGTTTTGAGATGGTGAAAACTGTTTAACTCTTCATATACGAAGTGACAGATACCTGTCTCACATGACCTACGAGAGTGCCTGAAGTTCTCTTCCTCAATGATAGACGTATGAAAGCAGCAAGCTCGGTCTGATCTCCTAAACTTTGACACAGAGCTCTCCCACCCGCGCTCTATCCAAGGTTACTCGTGTAATATAACGATTCTGCTTTCATCACCATGCATGCACCCTCTCCCCAAATTTACTGCATGTCATTGAATTCAATTTTTAGTTTTTTGCACTTCAAACACATGAATCACAGATAAAGATTTCTCCAAATTCACTATTGCCTGATTACATATAAACTTTCCCGTGAACGTCAGTCGAGATAAAATACAGATGTTATAGATATATGTTCCTGGAGTCGGACGTTTGCTCGATGCTAACACAAACATCCACTGAGCGCGAGCGATATCAGTTCATCATTGCCAATTGTGTACATGTAATGATGAACTTTGGGCATATATTTTCTCAAGATCACATCCGTATGACGCTGTGAGAATCGTATATGAATGAAAATGTCAGACTATCCTGATCACACGCGCCTTCATTGAGAACAAACTGTCAACAAGTTTCAGTTGGGAAACAACAAAGTCGAGGTCAGCTGTGTCGAATTTTCCGTCCCCGTTGGTTTCTACAGATAGGCCTATGTACGGAGAATATTTAGACAACTATGACACGATCTTTATCCTCGTGGATATGTGCATAAGAAAGCAAAGAGATACAGTGGGGGAATTATTGTCTACGTGAGAAGTCTTTTGAAACCTGGCATTACATGTGTTAAAAAATCTAGTTATTGTATTTGGTTTAAGATGAGCAAAACCTTTTTTAAAATGGAATCAGATGTTTATGTCTGCGGCCTGTATGCCCCCCACGCCCCCCCCCCCGAAAACTCTACTTTTTACAATGTATTCACAGATAGTATTTTCGAGAAAATCCAAGACGATATCAATGTTCATTCTGAGATGGGATCAATATTTTTGTCAGGTGGCCTGAATTCCCGAACCGGCGATTTACCCGATTATGTAACGAATGATTGTTCATTACCATTTGAAGATAGTGACTCTTATAATCTGGATAAGACTTTGACACGAACATCGATGGACAACAGGGTGAACAGTTACGGCAAACATATTTTGGACTTATGTAAATCAACTGGCCTCCGTATAGCAAACGGCAGGTTATACGCGGATAAAGGAGAGGGTAGATTTACCTTTTGTAATGTACATGGTAGCAGTGTTATAGATTACCTCCTCCTTAGAGAATGTGACTTTGATATGCTAATGAACTTTGAAGTACTTGATATGAACACTTGATCGCCCCACTCACCTGTGGTCTTTACTATGAGAAAATGGACATTGCACGAAGCTGATAACGTTTCATATGTTAATGTGGAGAAAATGAAGTGGGAACCAGCCCATGAGAAGGAGTTTATTGATGTATTGGTGGCGAATAGTGACCGACTCAACATGACTGTACTTAATATTGCCCCGACTGAGGTCTCGATCAATTTATGTGTGGAGGAACTTACATCTTGTTTAGTGGAGGTGGCCCAGCTATTCTTCAAAGAAGAGTACAAAATAGTGCACGGGAAAGTGGAATTTATTAACAAAGCTAAACATTGTTCTGATTGGTTTTATGACGAATGTAAGTTATTAAAATCAGAATATATTAAGTCAACAAAACGCTATAATCAGACGTATAGTATTGGTGATAGAATAGCTATGTTTGAGTCAAAGAAATCTTATAAATCTGCATGTAAGCGAATTAAACGTGTTTTTCTTAAGAAGAAATCGGTTGAATTGCGCGGGTTAAGAAAGGCCAACCCAAAACAATTTTGGAAATATGTAAGTAAACAAAATAGTAACAGAAGCTCAACAATAACCGCAGATACTTTTTATAATCATTTCAAACACTTGCATCACGAGTTGTTACCAGAAGGCAATGACATTAATATAATAGATGAGAGTATACCAGTAGATCAAATCAGTAACGAAGACTATGAAAATCCGATTACGGCTGATGAGATAGAGTGTGTTATAAAATCTTTGAAAAGTAATAAATCACACGGGATTGATTTCATGTTGAACGAATTTTTCAAAGCCGGACATTGCGTCCTATTACCTGTACTTGTTAAATTATTCAATGCAATCTTCGAGTCTGGGTATTTTCCAGACTCATGGAGCGTCGGTCTCATTATACCAATATTGAAAAAATGTGATAGCAGTAATGTAAATAATTACCGTGGTGTTACACTAACAAGTTGCCTCGCAAAGGTGTTTACTGGTGTATTAAATCAACGAGTACTAAATTGGGCAAATTCAAATAAAATAATCCCCGATGCGCAGTTGGGTTTAGTAAAGGGGTAGGTACTACGGATGCTATTTTTTCGCTGTATAGTTTAATCACCAAACAGTTGACTGAAAACAAAAAACTATATTGCGTTTTCGTAGGTTTTAAAAAAGCATTTGATAGTATCAACCGAAATTTTCTCTGGTACAAATTATCGAAATATGGAACTAGTGGTAAAATAGTGAAAATAATCAAGTCTCTTTATTCATCTGTCCGATCGTGTGTTTATCACTGTGGAATGAAAACGGATTACTTCCCCTTACATTGTGGTGTAATGCAGGGAGAAGTCTTGTCACCGATATTATTTTCTATGTATATAGCTGATTTAGAAGATAAATTGTCCTACGTCGGTGATACTATTAAACTTGATGACTTGTCTATGTATCTATTATTATATGCAGACGATCTGGCTATTTTCTCGGAGACAATAGAAGGTCTCCAAGCAAAATTAGATGTATTGTATGAGTATTGTGACCAATGGCAGCTGACAGTAAATATCGATAAGACAAAGGTTATGATATTTCGAAAAGGGTGCCGAGTTAACCTTTTCGAAAAGTGGTCATATGCTGGGGCTGATTTAGAGGTTGTAAAATCCTTCGTATATTTAGGGGTTGTATTTAGTTTCAATGGAACTTTGTTTCTACTCAGCAAACTTTAGCCGATAAAGGGTTAAAGGCTCTAAATTGTTTAGCTAGTAGGACCAGGGGGCTTAGTATATATATCAATATAATGTGTGAACCTTTTGATACCATCGTTTGTTCTGTAATGAATTATGCATGCGAAATCTGGGATTTTCACAATGCACCCGCTGTAGAGAGAGTCCATCGAAAGTTCTGTAAGAAAATACTTAATGTTAATATGTCTACACCTAACGCTGCGGTATATGGTGAATTTGGTCGGTATCCGTTGCGGTGTGTCAGGTTAGTCCGGATTTTCAAATATTGTTTCAAACTATTTTATACCCAAAACAGTATACTAAAGGCCTGCTATAACCATTTAAAAACTCAAGCTGAAAACGGAGCAACTAATTGGGTATCCCGATTAAAATTTATTCTGTGTTCAAACGGATTTGCTGAGTTAATGAAAGGTTGTTTTTGGCAGCTTTCAAAGAAAGAATACATGACAAGTTTATAGCATCGTGGCATGGCGACTTGGATTCGCCAAGATTGTTAGTTTATAAATATCTAAAGTCCAACTTCAGTTTTGAACCCTATTTGCTGAAAGCTCGTAATATCCGGCACCGCACGGCCTTAACCAGACTGCACACATCTGCACATAGGTTACGAATAGAGGTCGGCAGACATGGAAGTAACAGTATCCCGAGAGAAGCAAGGTTATGTATGTGTTGTGATTATAATGCCGTGGAAATGAATACCATTTTTTACTTATTTGTCCTTTGTATTCTGATGTAAGAAAGAAGCGGTTACTTTTGGAAAAAAACCTAGCGTTTTCAAGGCGATTGAGTTGCTATCTTCTAGTTCACAAGGCGTCTTGAGAAGATTAGGAAAATATGTTTTCGAATGCTTAAATTTGAGAGGTGAACACCTTCGTTAGTTTGCCCTCAGCAGAATGTAATTTCTCTTTTTTACCCGTCAACAGCAATCATTTATGATCAGAGTGTAAATACGAAATATTCTGGTTAGTGTGAGGCTAGTATTAGATGAATATATCACGATGAATTATGGTGTCGACTATATATGTATGTAACTGATATATGATGAGGGGCAGTAATGCCCAAGTCAATAAACGAAATTGAAATTGGATTGAATTTATGTGATTCTTTTTCCCATATAGTACTCTGTAAATCCTATGCGAGATATCGTGCTGGGATCATTCTTACCTCACACGTATGTGGGATGAGCGCGTGCGATGCAGGCTGACAATCACGACCCTTGACATGAGTTACAGGCATGATGCACTCCAGAAACTTTTCTCTCAATATGCCGCTGATTTTTTTTTTATCAAAGTACTGATTTTAAGTAACGACTTATATTGTATGGGAAACGAATTACATATTAAGTTATCATAGGATAAAAATTTCCACTCCATCCTTCTCTCGAGTGGGACTTTTCATCCCATGATCAAGTTATATGGGATCCTCTTATTCTGAACAGCCGGCTATCTTCTTGAGGAAGTATACACAAGTTCTTACGTCATAGGAGTCAACATACAGTCTCGAGAAGTTTGGCGGAAAACAGATGCAGTGGATGGAGAGCGAGAATTACAAACCACTGTTCAGTTTTGTTCCTGGCTTAACAAAAGACATTTTGTTCTTCCACGAAACATGTCCGTACAACACGAAATATATCCGATATCATTAATAAAAACCCCCCGAATAAGATCAACTTTATAATTGTCAACATTAATGCAGGCGGAAATACTAAACGAGAAAATAGCGAAGTAAACCATACAGGCCCTCAGAATAAGGTCACATATGTATGAATTTACACTCCAACTTACTCTAGTTAATTTTTCTACACAGAACTGGCATTTGGACTCTTTTTTTGCTAGACAGTGTTGTCCGATCGATGACGATTTGTAATTTTTGAATATCAGATTCTGTTTACTAAGCCTTCACAAGTATGGCGGATAATTCCTCCAGTATACACAGAATCACGACTACCACAGTTTATTTGTTTGGATACTATAAGTTATACCAGTGTCTTGCGTTGGTATACAGGCTGATATTTCGTCGAGAAGATAAAATATTTATCTTCGAGACGAAATATCAGCCTGTATACCAACGCAAGACACTGGTATAACGAATTTATCACATTGAAGAGCTATTTTTCTGGCTGGTTTAACATATATCACCAACTCAAAAGAAAAACAGGCATAACTCAACGTTGAACAACGACAACGTAAGACATCGTGAGTCGGACAGGCAGCTTCGATCTCTTTTCGATCTGTTCCGCGATGAACAATAAACTGGATGAAATACTTAGCTGACATTCTGACGTTCCTGTTTATGTGGCATATAAAGCTTTGGATGATAATTTATTTTATCTTCATCCGCAAATACACAATTTGCCTCGCACAACTTGTTCCAGTAGCGGAACTCGCCCATACAAACTCGCGCAGACAAATTCGCCTGAAACAGGCTTTGCCTGCAGGTGTTGCACGCGCGTCCTTGACTGCGTTGGTATATGGGCATGCGCGTCCTTCACAGCATTGGTATACGAGAATTCTGAATTGGTATACCAACGGTGGATAACGAATACGGTCTAATGCACTATGGTAATTAACCAATCAAAACCCTACAATTTACTCTGAAATGTGATAAATTATTCTAACTACTTAAATATACTATGATATGCTTTGGGTCGTGGTTAGCACAACTATGCAGCAATAGTAGAACACAAATGAAGACAAATTTATTATTAATAGCAGAGAAATTATATGCAACATTGAATGATGTAACACCGAATCACTAATATGGTGTCGTTCGGAAGCAGACAATACCACTCTGAAGTGAACCTTGATGTTTTATTTATATTGAAACTATCTGGAAGGATGTCCCTGTTAAAATTAACGACAGCACTACAATTGGTTCAGATCACACACTATGATTGAATTCTGTGGGGTTTCCAACAGTAATTTCGATTAATTTCTTATAACCTAATTTAAGAATCCTGAAAGAAGTGGAATTGAAAACCTGAAACGAGTGTTCAATATGAATCTGACGGTTGTATCCATACAATTCATTATGCCAGTGGTAATTAGTACTGTTAGTAAACGAGTATTCTTTTCTTAACATGCAGATACCAACGAGTGCTCCCAAAACAACGGTGACTGTTCCCATAATTGCATTAACGATCCAGGTAGTTATCATTGTGGATGCCCAGAAGGTTATTCGCTGCAATCCGGGACAACATGCGTGGGTGAGTGTGCTTATCTTTCGTGATTTCGAACTAAGGACCACATTAAATTAACTACAATGCCAACAAAGTAGCTTGATATTCATCGATGAAATTATTGAATCATTATTCCAATTTCTACAGCACTTGTGTCAATAACATTGAGCTAACAGTGCATTTATTACACGTTTTATCACAGTTATGTGAAATCAACACCCGTCAAACGAAGGTGTTCATTGGGAGATTCAATTTCACAAGCCGGATGAGGAAAGGGACGTCTGCTTTCATACAAGTAACAATCGAATATAACAAACAGATAAATTACATGATGAAACTTCTTTCTCAATTTTAGCTGTTGTTTCCATCGTGAAATTGATTAATAAAGCGACACGAATAGACATATATCCACGTAATTTCCACACAGCTGACGCAGCTGACAGTATCACTCTTCAATTGAGATACCACATAAACTCGTCCACTGACATTGGCACGATGCCAACCGAGACGGGAGCATCAGTGGGCGATTTTGTTTTCAAGAAAGGGGAGAAAGGTTGTCAATGTTTAAAATATGTTTTCAACCTTTCATTATAATCTTTGTTGATAATCATTTCGGGTAGTGCAATAGAATAGAAATAATGTTTTCATATGAGTGTTTAATGGTTATTTTACGCACGGTATAGTGTGGGAAAGTTAAAAAATTTTAGGGCGCGGGCTTCGCCCTTGCCCTAAAATATAAACCTTTCCACACTAACCGTGCGTAAAATAACTACTGAGCACGCCTATGAAAACATTATTTCTTAAATTCCTATCACATCATCGCAGCTTCATCAACAGAACTTAATGTGAAGGATTAAACTAATCCGAGATAGTAAATCTTTATTTTGTAAGTATTGTTTACAGATATCGACGAATGTGAACAACAGAAGTGTCATGGTACATGTGTGAACCAGCAGGGATCTTTCTCCTGTCAGTGTCCATCTGGCTATCGTGTCACAGAAATCTATAAATGTGAAGGTTTGTGGACGGTTTATTTTAGTCCGAACATAAAGCTTTTCAACATTAAATTTTTAATGGTAATTTTAGAGGAAAATTCATGAAATTCATCGTCCGGATTTTTGTATAATTATATATTTGCTTAGGATTAACCCTACCTGGTGGGACACTTTCCACCGCCCTGTTGGTGGTGGGGCACTTTTCGTCGCCCGGTTTTTTTTGTGCTCCTATCTCCGGAACGACAAAAAATTGAGAGCTGAAACTTTGTGACTTTTTAGAGCCTTTTGTATGACCCCCGAGCAGAGGATCCTTGGTAAATTCAAAATGGCGGCCATGGGGGATACCAGAAAAGTGATGCTTTCGTCATATTTCTTCAACATTTTTGCTTTTCTTTTTGGTAAATTGGGTAAAACCTATTTAATTTCATATCAGATTATTATTTACTTATTCTTCATGCAGTTTTTTACGAAGAAAAAAACAAAAAAAATCTGATCGAAAAATCGTTCAAAATGCCGTCAGAATGACGTCAGAGTGACGTCATCATGGCGGCCATCTTGGATTTAAAAAAAAAATTCTTGTATAGTTTGACCCAAATATTTAGTGTGGTAAGTTTTAGCTCTCTAGCCTTAGCGATAGCGAAAATATATAGGGGGCACTTTCCGCTCCCTCCCAGGTCAGATAGGGTTAAAATGCGTTTGGTATTTTATTATGCTTTTACAGACAGCTGGTACATGCGTAGCACCATGCTGCTTTAATTACACGATGAATGAGAAAAAAGTAGACCTCAAAGGTGGAAACAAAAAGAGATTCGACTAATAAATGAACCTTGACTACTTCACAGATATCAATGAATGCGAGGAGAAGACCGCTAAATGTGACCAAATCTGCAAGAACACGATCGGATCATTTCAATGTTCTTGTGACCAGAATTCATTTCTTCAATCTGACGAACGTAGCTGCTACGGTTTGTATGATAGAGATTTTATAGCAATAGCCATCAAGCTATAAACAAAATGCTGTTTTTAAGTTCACCAGACGAAGCTCTGTCACTTAAAGCTCTGTCATGAAGCTCCGTCACTTAAAGTTATGTTCTAGGCGTCAAATCAAACATTCAATATTCAGCCGCCGTCCACGAAAGCATTTTCGCGTCACCAATCGAAAATCCTTTTTCATAAGACATTCAGCATCAAGTTGAACTATGCATGAAAGGAAGATTATACAAAATAACCACACACCATACCTAAATACAAGCATCTTGTCTGTAATTCAATATTCAGCCTTCGACCAGTAAAGAATATTCACGTCCATAATCCAAAGACCTATTATATATAACAGAATAAGCATTAGCACCAAATTCAAAAGCAAAAGTAAAACAACAATCATAGTGTACATACACATGGACTAGTTTCCTGTAAGAGAGAAACGATCAACAGTTCGCTTGTTTGCTTGGAATTTGAGCTTGGAATAGTGTCGTGCGGATAGTGATTGGGACTGAGGACAAATAAAGTCCTTGTGGACAACGGCTGGTTAATGATTCATCAGATCTGACGCTAACATGCTCAATACTACAGCTTTATTGAACATAACCCTTAGATCTTATTTTATAAGACGGTCGTTGTTCGCAAATAAGTTCCTCATTGACAAACACATTCTACATATCTGTTCGAGGAACTGGTACCTTCTGCATATATGTCCAGGGAAGACAATTTTTAACGAAAAAAAAATATCAATAATTTTGTAAATGTATTGACGCGTTTAATCTTTCGACCTCGCTGTTGGTAATCAGTGATCTCCCAGACTAAATTAATCAAGCGATAGGTATTTGTTACAAGAAAAAATGAATGAATGGTTATTTCTTTCAGAAGTGAAACTGTGCTCTTCACGGGATGATCCGGGTCTGGACTGTGCTCCTTATTGTGTTGGTAAACCATGTATGTGTCCCGAGGGGAAACAGTTGCACACAAACGGAATTCATTGTATCGGTAAGATTTGTCGGCAATCCAGATCGTTGAATATTGACGTTAGTTTAAATATCCACTTTGCATCCCATACCATGTCATTATGGTTACAATTGCTTTTCTGTAGGACAAACAGCTCAAAAGTATTCATCTAAACTGAATAGAATCTCCAGACTTAAAGTCTTTGTGGTTTGTGGCTCGGTCTTCTGTCGGTCCTTTGTCCCTTCCATTCATTGGGTGTACTCAGTGGTAAAGTAACCGGTATTTATCTCGACTGGGGGTTTCAATTGCCTGCGTTGTCTTTAGCGCTCTAGAACTTCCACATATCCGTGCGGTCTTACACTAAGATTCTGAGTTAACTCACATTGGCGTTATTGCGCTGGGGCGAGATATTAGGAAGTTCCCAGTATGTAGTCGGTGTGGTCGCATCATAGTGGATATACGCTATTTAAATTAATCATTTTCGCAAGTTTACATTTATGGAGGGTTTTCTGTTACGTGCCATTTAGTATTGACCACTCCGTATGCCTGCCAGTAAGTGTGGTAAAAGTTCAGTACGCTCGTATCAAATGAAATACGTTTCCTTGTTTTGGCGAAAACTGACTGATAAATTGAGCGCAAATCTTCATGTGAAATATGCAGTGATGAATATTGTTGCATAGAGACTACTAGATTGTGCAATTCTTTTTCTGACAGCTCATGGAACCTTTGTCATTAGTCAGAGGAGACAACGATTTAATGTACATTCTTCTTATTGCATAGAGGAGAAAGTTTAATACAAGTTCATTGTTTTGTAGATCCATGCATAGCGTCACCGTGTTTGCACAACGGAAAGTGTCTTGCTAACCCAGAGAAAGGATATAAATGCCACTGCAGAGGGGAAGGTTACACAGGTCTCATTTGCGAGACTGGAGTCATTGATATGCCGTCCAACATAAATGCTCGCGTTGGAAAGTTGCATGAAAACATACACATTGACGCTCATCCGCAGCAAGAAATCATCTTCAACCTTATCAGTGATGGCGATGAAATACATGTTTACCCTAACCCAGTAATCTTACAGAAGCCGACTAGTTTTAGCATCTTGGCTGATAAACGGGGGATTTATGATATCAGATTCAACATAACCGGGGAGAATGCCGATGTTTTCGCAGATTTAAAGTCTTTGACAATTCGGGCTGATGACGTATTCTCTAGACTCAGCCTGGAGAACCGTGTTCTTCCCTCGGGGTGTTTCTGGATTTCCGTCAACTTTAAAGATTATACGTTATGGTTTTCGTCCACATCTCATTGGTTTGCACTAAAAACAGGCGACGCTGTATTTACGTCCGGGGTAGTTCAGTTCGTACATGGATCATTGTCTCTACCAATATCACAAGACGGAGTGGAAATAAAAACAGGCTCCAGATTCATTATAAGTCCATTGACTTTCCAAGAATCTGACGGGGAAAGACTAGAGAATCACAGAGATGTTGATTGCTATGTTTTGCATCTGTCCTCAAGAGATATGAGCGAGTTTCGTAATGCTCGAAGCATTCTCTGGACTCTCTTCACAAACTTGAGGAAAAGTTCACCATATTGGCTTCACATGACTCCTGTTGAAAGTGA
Source organism: Hanleya hanleyi (assembly GCA_036873755.1). NCBI lineage: Eukaryota > Metazoa > Mollusca > Polyplacophora > Lepidopleurida > Hanleyidae > Hanleya > Hanleya hanleyi. The sequence continues at coordinate 11,579 of JAVTVY010056459.1, forward strand.
AACCGTTAAACTAATTTCTTTCAAGGCACAAATCCTTACTGGAGGCGATATTAAAAAACAAAGCATCTGTGCTGAAGCGCCCACAGTCGACGACCTTCCTTATCTATTATTCAAATTTAAAGATCCATTCCTATTCACGATTCTGGGTCAACAATTCGATTTGCCAGAAGGAGAATACTGTCTCGTTGTAGATATCTTGTCAAACAAAGGCGTGACCGTCTATTATATGTTTTCCGAGGAAACAGCAGCTAGATTTGAGCACCTCAGTTTGTTCAAATCTTTACAGGATGACTTAACAGTAAGGCTTTATTTTACGGGTTTTGGCGTGTCGTCATTACCCGACGAAATCAACCCACCTGATTACTCCGATAACCTTACAGTTTGGAATGGTGCCAATGTATCTCAATATCCGTAAGTCGATGTGGGAACTGTTGATGCTAAAAAATACAAATACGGGACGCATTTAATAGAATTCTCTTAAAATCAAATTAAAAAGGAAATTTTATTTAAGAAACAACAATGGTAGATTTATCTTGGTGTCTAAATCATATGCTTATGATCATAACTTGAGAGAGAGAGATTCAACACTATATTGTCTGTGAGATTTGTTTTTTCATACGTATTGTGTACTCAGATTCCAAACAATTGGCTTAGACTAACAAGGGAGATCTATATCATAAGGTGTAAAATAATACTACACTCTTAAAACGTTTTTTATATTGCAGATATACAAAAAAGGCCAACATTTGGTGGAATTTGATCGTCAAACGAGACTTCAAGAATACTTCCAGGATGTTTAACTTTAAGATTAAATCGGCTGCTGAAGCTTTTCTGTCTAATGCGGATCCCCAAAACGTACGTAAAAATCAGTGAAACCCATGCAGGATTGGGAAAACACAAAATATAAAAGTAATGTTAAGCCCATATGTAAAATAATGTCAAACACAAAAGTAATAATTTCATCCACGTCAAATGCATTATCAAATCGACCGCAAATACAATAATCTTCATCAACCATAAGTAACATGCGATATACGAACTCTTCACCTAGCATCTCTTCTGGATTGCGGTGCATACAATAGATTCACCCCATGAATATAGCTTGTCAAATAGTTAGGTGGTACAATCATTAGTCTAATTTATATTAGAAATTTTATATCGCTTGTGGATACAACATGATAATAATAAATTACAAAACATGACCTATTTGTGTCCTTTAAATACATAAAAAATGTTTCTATGTAGAATACTCATTCGTTCATACGGTTCTTGGGAATACGGGAAGTATGAGAAAAAAACGAAGGTTTTGCATTCCATCTAATTTGCCTTTATTGAATATGCGGTCGATACATGTACGTATGATAAGGGGTGTTGCATTTGTGGTCGATTTGATGCCGCAAGGAGAATTTTGTATCTATTACTTGAGAACCATCTTGAATATATCCATGGAGCTACTGCTTTCCAACAGTTTGCCCTCTCGATCATATAGTCAGCTGCAAAAATGAAATGCGCAGCTAGAACACCTTTCTTTTTCGATTTCATTCTATCGTGCTCAGATTGAAATAGTAGTATGACTAGAACAAAATCCCAGATGTGTCTAGCTCGATATCAAGCGGTTTCCGAAAGATGGTACTTAACCTAAATGAATTAACACCCTGCAGTTTTGACTCTACTTTAGCGACCGGCATGCGATGGTTCAGGATTTCCTGTTTCCCAACGTCATTTTGTAAACAAGCGTAATGTTAGGGATCGACTATCCGGTGGCATTCATAGCCGGCTACACCGAGATAATTGTCTGCGAAATCGATCTTATCTTTCCAAATCGTGTTGTATTCATGTTACTATTCCAGTTTTAACTCGATGGAGGGAAATCGTATATCAAAAATTGATTATCAGAGGGAAGTAAATGTACGTAATCTAGACACCGGTCTCCGAAAATAAAAATGATTGGATATCAAAACTTGTTTTCTATCTAGACAATTATTAAATGTTTCTGTACATTATATTGTAGATATTTACGCATCTTATCCTTGAGCAAAGAGATGCGATACTCCAATTGCGACAGCTGAAACTGGATTTCAGTGTTGGAATATTTGGAAATATATATGATTTTCATCTGACCCAATCCGTCAGAGATCGACGAGGTGTTCTCGCGTTTGGTGGTAAGTCCTCCAAAGCAGAGGTTAACAGGATCTAATAAAAAAACTCAAACAGATCCTCAGCTTAGTGAACTTGGGTCATAATTTGGTCTTTTGCTTGACCTATATTTGGTCTCTTATGAATGCGACTATGTACAAAAGCTATCAAATACCGATCACTTCAAAGCACGGTCTTTCTCAATCAACAAGTGCTACATGGACGATCCTCCTGCGCTGGATATTCTTTATATAAATTGGGCAGTGACATATATATATATCCACCTTCACTGGATTTGACGCAACAAGCATGCAGTTCCCACAATAAAAAGAAAAACGCAAGTGGGTGTATGAAAGTCTGGACAGTCGTATGAATCCCATGTACTTCAAGATCCTTATGGTGTTCACATGAACAAGTACAATCAAACCGGCCCCTGGTGTGAGCCAGGCGCAAGTAAAATTTCTTCAACATTTTCACTCTTTTTGTTTAATAATTTTGATGGCAGGTTTCAATATTTCATGTATTTTTAAACATACCTGCCAAATTCGGGGACAGAAGGTGCTTATTTTATCACCCTGACAACAGACACCGATTGTTGTCGCTGTTACGTCTGTTGCTCATCTGAATATTATATACTATGGTATTACTTATATATTGTAGGGGAGGAACACCGAATCTACTGCGGTGCAGCCGCTAATCCATCTGGCGTATTCATGAGAGTCATTGCAGAAGCTGAACCGTTAGAAGGAACTACAATCATCGAAGATTTCAGAATAACGACAAAGCAGGAGTTATATTTCTTCAAAACATTACCACGTGTAAGTGACATGTGGTATTCGAAGGCAGCAAACATAACCACGAGCATAAAAAAGCTTAACACCACTGCTATGGATATTTTAAATTTGGTAGAAAGACGCAGTTCGTCCGCTGATGAAGCTCTGTGGGCGAAAGCTACACTCAATACAGTAATAGAGCTCATGGAAAACCTGTCGTCTCTAATAATTCCCATAATAACTAATCCTTACAGGATACTCAGCTTTGCAGACTTCACAAAAGACGTCACATACTATGCTGTCAAAGTGGAAGAAAATATATTTCATCTGAAAGATCGTCTATCGCTAGCATTTGACATGTCGATGGACTCCCTATTATCGTTAGTAGAAAATGCTGTTGAGCTTTTGAGGAAACGGTTAACAGAGGTCGTACGTCAGCTATACAACGGTACTAAGCTTTTCCTCCCAAATTCTGGCACTTGGGGTTTGAAGGGAGAATTTCATGTAACGATTCTAGGAATGGTCATCAGATTTGAAGGTGAAATGGTAATTTCCGATGAGATTATTATTCCTTGTGTCACGGATTTCTCAGCCTTTCAGGATCACTTGCGAGGTGAACATGCGATACGAGTTGTGGGTCAAGTTGCTGGGGAAAAACCCACTACAAGTACCCTTCCCTGGGGATTCTTACTTTGGAAATACTTCACACCCAGAAAAGGTTTTGGATTGGAATTAGCGTTCTCACACGAGAGCTTTAAATTTGTTGCTCGTATCAATGTGGCGTGGAGTTTTCTTGGGGTAATGGCCAATGGGGACCTTTTCATAACAAGTGATGGCGTCTTTGCTTCTATGGAAGGACATTTATTCAACTTGTTCCTTGTACAGTTGAAGCTGGGTACAGATGTCTCGCTTCGTCCGATCGATTGGAGTTTGTGGGTCCAAGGAAATTTCCAACCAGTCGGAAATCGGTCATTTCAGGAGAGCCTTTGGGAAACAGTTAAAAAAGCTGCAAATAATACCGGAACCGCTGCTGTTAGCAGAATAGAAACAGCAGAAGCAGTCTTAAAAATGACCACCACTCAAATGAAAGAAGCTCAAATGCAAGTCCACGCTGCTCAAGAAAATCTGAAGTTCAAGCAGGCCGCATTCAATTCAGATAGTGCTACATTAGCGGACAAAAATGCGATGCTTGAAGAGGCCCAAGCAGCTCTTGATACAGGGAATAAACAGCTTGCGGAAGCTCGAAAAAAAGTAGCTCAACTCTGCGAATTGAAAACATGTTCATCTACATGCTTTATCAGCTATATAATAGAGATGCGATGTGAGGCAATAAAATGGGTGATGATACCTTGTATAAAAAGAACAGGTTGTACATTTAACATTCCAAATCTTACCTGTCTTGCCGCGAATATATTGTGCATGGCTAAGCGAAAAGTGGCTATGACGGAGATGGCATCAGCCAACGGATTTGATCAGCTTCCTCTCATCAATCTGAATACGGCTACGGAAGCAGTTTCTGTATCACAGATAAGGCTCGATAAAAGTCGGGGTCTCTTGAATGTTGCGACTGGTCAACATAAAGCCGCAAGTTTGAATTCGGAAGAACTGCACATCACATTAGAAGAGGCGAGAAAAACACTTTCTGTTTTGAAAACTACCTTACAAGGAGACCTATTCATATTCGACGCACTTGTCAATAGTACATTGCAAAACTTCATCGAAATAAGAAATTGTGGCTTCAAAGTAAATTTATCTGCAAATCCCATATCTGAATTGGAAGCGTATTGTGAGGTGAACTTACTGGATAGAGGATGGAAGCAAGAACATTTCCCACTAAACGCTCACAATATTATAGGAAGTTTGTGGAGCTTGGCTAATTCCCTTGTTGGCCAGACGGTAGCGATATTGTCTACACATGGGAGGAAAAAGCGGGGGCTGGAGTCTGAACCACTATCTGATTGGCAAGGACGATATCGCCACCAGCGAAGTATTGCCGGACAACCTATCAGTGAAAGCATGGCAACCATGAGTAATGTAAACACGGCATCTAAGAACATATTCTGGAGGACAAATTGTGAGAGATTTAAGCCGATAACGGACTTTCTTGATGAGTGCCTTGATATTCTCTTCCTCATGTCGGAGCGGATGTACAATAATTCTGAGGAAGCATTACGTAATTCTTCAAGATACTTTGAAGGAATGGATATACAATCTCACATTTCAGGGACCACTGTAGATTTGAGTACTAATCCAGTTGCAAGCGAAACGGCTGCACTTTTAGACGAAGTTAAGTTTGATCAACTGGAAACAATACGGACATATATAAATTATAAATTAGTCGTTTTCTGGAAATCTGAAATGGATAACCTGACAGAAAGTTTATTCTCCACTGATCAGTGTATGGGCTTTTATGATTGTGTGGTTTGGGCCTTCGGAGAACTTTATCTTCAATTGGACTCCGTTGATGCTAGTTTGGTCGGCACGGCGAAACGATACCTCCCTGAATATGAAAAAAGATACTATGACATTTTGAAAAATGACAGCAGAATAGCCGGTGAACTGCCCATACTATCTATGGCTTTGAGGGACTTCTGGAAGAAATTTGATCCCAGTTCAATCTTTTGTGGTACATTGCCGAAAATCGAGAAAGCACCCAATAATACACTGGTGAAGATTAGAAGTACGACCACTCTAGAATGTATTGCAACGAGCGAGCCTAATCCTATATATTACTGGTACAAAAACGACGAACTGATGCTCAGTGGGAAGAATGCGACGTCAGTAGATTTACGTAATGTATCAACTCATGACGAAGCTGTGTATCGTTGTGTCGCTGGTAATCATATAGGGAACACATCGTCTGATGACGCCTATGTCGATGTTGTGTTTGCGCCAACCATTCTATCTAAACTCCCCTCGGTTTTGCAAATTTTGTTTGGCAGAGCACTGGAATGTGAAGTATTGGCAGATCCTCCAGCAGAAATTGCATGGTACTCCTCCGCCAGCGCTGATCCTCTTTCTAACACTTCCACTCTTTATATCAATGACAATGACCGGAACACAACACACCTGTATAAATGTATAGCGCGGAATGCCCACGGCACTGCAACGTCCAACGAGGTTGTTGTAAATATAAGGCATTCATATCCAGCGTGTCCCAAAGTTAATATTCAGGTTGCATACTTTTCTAGATCAGCCAATAACACATCATCCTCCAATATGGCAACAGTAGATGCAGTTCTTTCCGATATATTCCGCGACAAAATCCAGTCTATCATACATCTTGTCACCCACGACATTGTGGTTGAAATGAACACTTTCGATGGAAACACGCGCTTGATGAATATATCCGTGTATCCGAATTGTTCCGTGCTTTCAAGCTGTAACAGCGATGGATGTCAGATCGAGTACCAGAATATGTCCAAACAGTTGCAGAATGGAGTAAACCAGCTGACCATGGCAGTTTCTTCAGAGGCTCCTCTATTCACACACAATGATACTTTATACTACTTCAACCCTGCTGTCCTCAAAATATCAAAGGAGAAGGCGATTTGCCCGAATCAAGACGATAAATCAGAAGGACGCATGTGTGGTAAGTGTGCAGAAAAATTCAATTCCTATCCTCAATTGTCGATTTCATATGTATTTAACATTCCATAAAATTGCATGTGTTTGTTTTAAGAAACGGCCAATATATGTAAGCAAGGCTTCTAGACACAAATCTAGAGAGCTATGATGGAAATGCCCCGACAACTCGTATATTGGTAATTGGTGAGCTGTGTCGCTGTGACAACTCGTACACTGGGGATTGGTGAGCTGTATCGTCGTCAGATGAAAATGGCGACATTTAACACAAAAGACTAGTCTGTAAGGCCCGATGTCGACCCAGTATCAGCTTCTCACAATGCCAACATATATCAACGACCAAAAGGTCTGTACAGGGGGTGGGCCTCGGGGACGAAACGTCCATCAGCAGCCACATCTCTTCCTAGAATGCTACTGTCCAGGAAGGGATAGTTTATATAAACTCTGTGGGCATTTTATTACCGAGAAAAATAAAAAGTAAGAGAATCTCTATTATGGATGACAACTTCTCAATAAAGAATAATTGAAAATTCTACCTGCGTTTGCGAAAGTGTTTGGTGCTTGAAACTGTAATAAATCCATTATTATCCACACGAAATGATCTTCTGATCGATCTTGTCAGAGATTTGACACCAGATATACCATAGGCTTGTTTTTATATCCTACACAGTATCGCGTATACCGCTTGAACTTAAAATGGGCCTATTTTGTTTTGCAGTAAAAACAGTTGCTGAATCGTCTCAGCTGGTATTAAGTGCACCTACCAATATTCGCTTGGTAAACGAGAATGGAAAGCGAATGCTAATATGGACGCCTCCGCCATATGCTGGGCAATTTGTTATAGGTGAGAATGAACAGAATGAACGATTACTTATCAGAATTCTGATTCTCAATGGTTCTGATTTCATATTACAGGCTTAAGTTACGTAATTCAGTCTATCATATTCCAATATATGTGATTAAAGTGTAAAAGACATCGTTCCTTAACGGGGAAAAATGACAGTGGATAACTGCACGCACTATCAAGCCACAAAATTTGTTGCAGAGACGTGCTCTTCAGCGTCATCTGACGTGCTATCAATCCCATGTATCTCGTCCAATATTGTACTTAACGGATCATACCGCGGTACATCTCATCATTAACACTATTATAATTATCTTTGTTGAAGCGAACATAACAGCAGGATGCAAATAATGTTTTTAAGCAAACGAGGGGCAACGGAATAATCTGGTCAACTTTGAGTTAAATGATCTGGTCGAGCGGCCCCTGTATCCATTAACAACAACGGAAACTCGCGGGGCCTGGGAAATATCCCACTGTTACTTGGCATCCCTAGGGATGCCTTTTTTTCCAGTGTCTTCTTTCTGCCTTCTCTCTTCCCCGCTTTTTCTGGTGGTCAGATAATTATCGAATGCCTTTGCCAATCAACTACAAATCTGTTGTGCATATTGTTCCTGTCTGGGAGAAGACACCTGTTATTTTTTCGCTCTGTTTCATTTTTGAGCAGTTTTGAACCTACTCAAAATTCATTCCCGTTTGGTTAAAATATATCACGTTTCCCTGTTTGTTTTTTCCTTCTAACGAAACAATATTTAGTTCTAGGAGGTAATAGATACTCCTTCTCCACCAACAAACACGGTATTATGCTTCATGTCACGATAAAAACAACATTTACGGTGAGGAAGGTCACGGTCAAGGTCAATTCATCTGAGGTGGCGGCGCCCATGTAAGAGATGCCAAGTGGTGTAGTTATCTCAAAAAGAAAACCAGCTGACTAATCTTTGTGCTGTTGTTATTGTTGTCAACTTTCGTGTTGTGTTTTGTTTATTACTTATTCCTTCGTGTATATTGAGACACAATATTAATGAGAAAATATTGTCTAGATGTCCTCTAATTGGTGGCACCACCTTGAACCAACCTCGGAATGTAGATACCATGCCACGATATATTGCTTGCAATCATTATCTTTTGAAATAGTGAATGTTTTCTTTGGTCCATGAGCAACTCACCCACTCACTCGTATTCGATCGCCTGTATCTAGTTTGACTTGACTCACATCTGGCAAGCTCAGGGTGTTGTCGAGACGCGACTGTTGGATTAACAAAACTTTAAATAGCAGTAACCTGACCACTTCTCTACTGCAAGAAACAAACTTATTTTTAAGTCTTACAAATTCTACGGAATGCACATTCTCCCCCACTTTCTCCTTCTTCTCGCCTTCCCATTCTCTTTCCGACTTTCGTTTTATAGTTTCTTTACTTTTCAGCAAATTGACAGATTCCCTCAATTTCACCAGGACATTTCACCATTTCGCATGGAGTTACGCATATGTCGTGTTCCAAAATTGAGGTCAGTAAGTCACAGGTCGTCAGTGTGGCCAAACATATGAACTTATTGAAAGTTGCTATGTTGGCGATGTATGAGGGGAGGAAGATGTACCCGAAAATTATCTTTTTGAATGGATACATCAGAGACGAAATACCAGGTACCAAGGTCAAAACATGTTAACGGTTAACGTCACATATCCCCTGCCCTCCTTCCCCCCAACAGGACAAAGTTTGAAACTTTGTCTGTACTATTAATCCAGCCCAGGAATTGTGACTGTGACCAAACCTCAGAATACCTCAAGCTTATGGCAAACCAGAAACCTAGTGAGGTAGAAAGGTCAAAGGTTAGAGCCAATGGGGTTAATAAGATATGAAAACCATAGAAAATTACATTTTTGATAGTAGATGTATTAGTGCATTAGTAGGAAGCGATGAGTCGGGTACGAAGATCGAGAACAAAAGGTCAAAGTTCAAGGTCACTGCCCAACAGCAACACATTGAAACCTGGAGACTGGTAGATTTCGTTTTAATGACATAGGATCTTGCTTAGTTTTCATTGTATGCCTATTTGGTGCTGACTGTCCAGTGCAAATGTCTCTCGATTATTGACGCGGTTAATCAATTAACCCGAGGTGCCGCTTTTGTGGCATCTGACGTCAGAACCGATTATTCAGCAAATCAGATAACGTTTTAAGTCGTATCCGCTTCACAGGTATAGTTTGGTCACCCAAGTCCAAAAGGGATCCTCTGCTCAGGGTTTAGCAACACTGTTCAGTTTGTGTACATACCCGAGAGGCTTCTGACAAAATGTTTATCTCTATTTTAGCAGGGAGCTCAGGGTAAGGTGTTAAAAGGCATGTAACTCTCGGGTTCAAACGGTTTATTAAGTTAATATACTTTCAGAAATCTTACATTAAACCTCGCTCAAGTATGTGATTGTGATTCTGACAGATGTCCCTACTACGTTTGTTATAAGAGAATGTCCATGGCAGTCTCCAGACTAGTCTTCCTTGGTACAAGCGTTAGATCCGTGATTGAGCTCGAATCTACAGAAGTTCTCATTTGGATATTATTTTTCACTAGTTATATTTATTTTTCTCAGCATATAATATCATATTCAAGAACCAAGTGGACGGGACCGTGATTACCATCAACACAACTTCAGCTGAACCAATGCTAGAGGCGCCCGACCTGAATGGCGTACATGAAGTGAGAGTCAGTGCGTTGACTACATCTCAACGCAGTCAAGAAGCCGTAGAAGTTGTTGATCTGAGTTATGCAGGTAATAGTTATAACAATTGTACAATACAGATTATTTACCAACATGGGACTGTTCAAAGGGCTAATATGAATATAGAAAATTGTCTCGGATTTTGAGTCGTGGTTTAGGAAGGTTACACCATGTTAATATATGGCAGAATGAGTGCTATTCTCTCGAGACACGCGGTCTGAGAAGGTCACACAGGAGAGTGGATCAAATGCTGTACGCGTCGTAACTTGGGGAGGAGTGTCTCTAAACCATGGCAAGTTTAAGTTAAATGCCATGCATTTGTCTACACTGTAAAAACGGCCAATTTCAGGGAGTAAATGTTCAACCTGTTATCAGTTCAACGTTGAACCAATTTTTAATGACAGTAAACGTTTACCCGGAATCTGGTTGAACGTTTTCAGTTCGAATTCAAGCATATATTGATACTTGCATGGAGGTAAACGTTGAACCTGTTATTGGTTCTTCTTTCAACCTATAACTGGTTCTACGTATAACCACATGATACTAGCTTGGGCGTAAACGTTGAACCTATTATTGGTTCTACGTTCAACCTATAACTGGTTATACGTTCAACCACATGAAACTCCGTGCATGGTAAAACGACACCAACATGACCGAAACAATGGGATATGAATGTCTGAGAACAGGGAGTAATTTTCTTATTAATATTAAGTTAAATTCTGCAGACTTTTCCAAATAAACCATGTGGTTATGCTTAAAACTGAATGTCCAAGTCGTTAATAACGCGTGTCGATTTGGGAAACTTCGCTGTTATGCACTTATTTTGATGGCATATTACTATTTTCGCTCATAAAATAGCCTATCAACAGTCAGAAACAATCATAGAAGTTATCAAAAATGAAAGACGTATTACTGTTGTGTGGGTCAAAATTATTCTCGACCGAGTATACGTTCAACTGTTTTTCGGTTCAACGTATTTCCCGCCCTCGTTATTGTTTTTTTCCGCGGTGGTCGTCCAAAGAACCACTTTTTGGTTCAACGTTCAACTGGACTATGGTTCAACTGGTCATCGGTTATCGTCCTTCGTTTTATGAAGCGCCACCTACTGGATTGCAGTGTGAGGAGGAGAGAGAACGTGTGGTGTTGTTGGCAGCTTAACAATGAACATTACTGGTCCCGTTACATCTGTTTTCTGGTAAGTAATATGGACAAACAATTCTTTGAACTGAATACGTTACGCACAGATATCTCGTCCCCGTTGCTTTCGCTTTATGTTTTGAAATCGAAGCTGTGTCGAAAACTGGGCTATGCTTCATTGTTCATTCTCCGTTCATTTATTCATTGCGTGAAAGAATTTTGCTGTCTGTTGTCTGTTTTAATATATCATTGATATAATTTACTGTTACCACTTGGCGGTATTTTGCAATTTCCAATCACTTATTACATTTAGCATGTCGTTTTTCCATACCAGTTGTGGATGAGTGCAATCTAAGGCCCTTACAGGCTATATAATTTCCTATGTATTTCCAAAAAAGAATTAATTAAACTGTCACTATATCTGCATAGGTCAACAGCTATATACATATGGATACCAGTAATTATCAGCCGCGTTGTCCACAAAAATACTTCCAATACGCTTTGTGGCTTGTTGAACTCTAAGGTCCTTGCAAACTAATATGCATTAATCTCCTATTCCAAAAAAAATTCCTATGCATGTTATAATCCTATAATAATTCAAAACATCTATTAACATTCAGTCACCCCTCAATTTTGCCTGAAATTCTAATCAGTCCAATGAATTTATAATAGTTACATAATGTCGTAAGACTGTATCAAATGTTGGCAACATTTTGTGTCCAATGGGGTAATATCATGTTAACATTGTGTAACTGTTTATCCAGTGATCAAGTGAGAAGTGTGAGAAGTCCAGCTGCCCTAGTGCCTGATCGACGAAGAAGTCATTTTGATGTTTATGAAATACACCATGATGGATGACAAGTAGTACCGGTAAGTGAATACATTACAAGGACACAATCAAAGGAAATTTGAGAAGTCATTGATAAGACTTGATAAATGATACATCATAACTGTACCATGTATTACCACATAACCCCCCACCCCCAGCATGCCCACTACATAACCCCCCCCCCACCATGCCCACTACACACACATCCAGTTAGGGGGGAGGGGGGGGGGTGTCAAGAGGCAAATGGATGAGATGAGGGGTGGTGAAAATATATACTATTTTTATGTGGCAAGACCATGTGGGATTGATTTCATGAGATATTCCCGAGGCAGGGTGGTGGCATGAGAAATTGCCAGGGGTTGCGAGGGGCCGAGTGAGTGAGTGCTTGTCATGAAAATCGGGATATTTTCCCCAACCTTTATGAATAAATTAGTTATATTAGATCTTACTCCATTTAATATTTTCTCCTACAGAAAGTGTAACAGGGAGAAGGTCAGAAAGAAGCCATTTGTTTGAGTCTGACTGTTGGAGGAAGATGAAGGAGGCGACAGTGTATATGGCTCCCACAGAGTGAACATCATCATCTTGTGATGGATTTTATCACGATTGAAGATGTAAGGAATAATCTGTCATTTTCAATGCTAATAATCAGATATATGATGCTCACAAGTGATTTTCGCAAGTGACAAGTAAAAAGAAAACTGACTTGTTGCCTGCGACAACAAAGCCATAAAGTGCCGTTTTTATTTGTAACAGATATATACTTCGCCTAACAAAACAATGTGTGTAGCATAGTTTCCGCAGGCCTCGAAGTTGATAAAATTTATGTGATTTCATGGCCCGTATGACCGATGTCGTTGTTGTGACTGCCGTTTTGAAAACCGCTCTCCTGTGCGCGAAGATAGAAAATAACCATGTGACAAGTCGAGTAATTATGGTACGCGCGATTTCATTAGTCTAATAACTCCATCCAGCCAATCAGCGTAGCTGATAGAATCTGAATGCAGCCTAGCGATAACACGTTTGGTCATGGTGGTTCGGTCATTTTGGTTGAATAGAGCGTTAGTGGCAACTATTCTTCGACAGTAATATGGATCGTTTTCTGAAACGTCGGAATGAAATCCCAGTCACAAGAAGGCAGAACAATCAAGGATTTCTTGCCAAAATTATCCGTCGAAAGAGTGACTCACATGATATTGAAAACATTCTTTCCCTTGTAAAAATACTGGTTCTACTGTCTGTCACAGATAATATATCCGGCGGTATTTCGGAGACAATTAATCGGGGGATATTGAAACTTCACACAGGAAATAAAATAAAAAGTGCTAATTTTATTCCAAAGTATCAAGAAAATCCTTCCAGTAGTTCTCAACAAATCGCGAAAACAGCAATTAGATGGGAGATTTGTAGGTTATTTTTTGACGCCATGACACCAAGTCTGCATGTTATATAACATTGGCAGGTCAATGTCATCGTAGCCCCAAAATAACATGGTAGGTATTGGTGAATTTCGTCAATTCCCAGATTAATTACATATGGGGGAATTTTTTTTTTTAGTTTATATACTGTGTGAAGTTTTAAAGCTGTACGATAAATTTTCTGTGTATTGCAAAACTCGGGGACAAATTACAAAAATCAGCAGACGACGCTGATTATCCTAATTACTTTCCTTCACCTAAGCCAATCAAAATGGTAATTTGTCTGTATACATGGTGTAGTCTGTCTGTCTGTGTATTCTACTACCCAAATAAATACACTAAAAGAATAACAGAACAAAGTCTGAATCTAATTGGTTGTTCTATTTCATGAAAAATTAGAACACGGTTATATAAGGAAGTCAAAACTTGGTAATATTTTGAGACAACTACTGTCAACAAGGTGACAAGTAAAAAAATAGTCCCTTGTCACCTGGGACAAGTAAAGTTTTACAAACATTTCAACCCCTGTAGAATGGTACTTACAAATGTAAGCTTATATTGACAGGATAGTGAAGACAAATTATATTGCACAATTCTTTATTTGTTTAATAGGACCAACTGCTTGCAAGAAAGATCAGAGACACGTCACAGTGCGGATCATTACATTACAGGGTTTCGGATGATACATTACAGGGTTTCAGGTGATGGTGGAAGTGTGTGCATTATTTCATAACTTGGACTATGTGAAATAATTGGTCTCTGACATGCCTGCATCACAAGATAATGGCTACCGGTATCATTGGATGTGACAGAAAAGATGAAATGGTAATGTGATACAACAAATATTCAGGCTAAAGCTGTGGTACCATATTACATATACAATGTAGAAGAGGAACAAAATGGAACTGTGTTGAATCTTCACCATTCCTGAACACCCTTACAAAAAAATCAACCACAATGGCCGGCATACTACTGGTGATAGAAAAGTGACACCATCGTATGCAAACAAGAGTCTCATTACTGTGATAGAATGATGAACAATGTGGATATACCTGTAGCCCTCTCATCTGTTGAAGCAGATGGCCCAACATAACACTCTGCAGCTACATGTAGATGAGAAGACAAGGGTGTTGTTTACTATGAATTAACTGTGATGTTGAATACAAGAAAACAATGCAACACTCGATATATCACAAATCATTGATACATGACGAATAATTGACTTCAGATACAAAAGTCAATGTCTGACCACCATTACATGTACTCTGTACAGGAAGGTGGATATAAATTTTTATTTACCATATTATGACTCTGTATGTCCCAGATCATTAATCATGTTAATACATTGTGTAATATAATTTGACTCGAGTACATAAGTCACTGTGTGAATTCTGACCACTTATACTCTTTGTAGGAAGGTCTTACACACTTCAACTGTGTATTTAGGTCCCATAACTAAACTTTGATAAAATGCAATTAGCTAGCTCACTCAAACTAAACTGTGATAATGTGCAATTAACTGGCTCTCTCAAATACCCCTGATCAGTGATAGGTTGGACACACATAAACTATGTAAAGTATGTCCCATTACTAAACTGTGATAAAATGCAATTAAATAATTCTCTCAATCATCCCAGATCAGTGATGTTAAATACATGTACTCGGAATACATAGGTCGCTGTGTGAAGTCCGATCACCTATACTCTGTGTAGGAAGGTTGGACATACATAAACTATGTATATAGGCCCCAACTAATATGTGATAAAATGCAATTAGCTAGCTCACTCAAATCATTGATATTACATGTACTCAGAATACATAGGTCGCTGTGTGAAGTCCGATCACCTACACTATGTGTAGGAAGGTTGGACACACATAAACTATGTATGTAGGTCCCATAACTAATCTGTGATAAAATGCAATGAACTAGCTCACTCAAATCAGTGACATAACATGCACTCAGAATACATAGGTCGCTGTGTGAAGTCCGATCACCTATACTATGTGTAGGAAGGTTGGACACACATACACTATGTATGTAGGTCCCATAACTAATCTGTGATAAAATGCAATTAACTAGCTCACTCAAATCAGTGATATAACATGTACTCAGAATACATAGGTCGCTGTGTGAAGTCCGATCACCTATACTATGTGTAGGAAGGTTGGACACACATAAACTATGTGTGTAGGTCCCATAACTAATCTGATAAAATGCAGTTAACTATCTCACTCAAATATCCCAGATCAGTGATATTACAATACATGTACTCGGAATACATAGGTCGCTGTGTGAAGTCCGATCACCTGTACTCTGTGTAGGAAGGTTGGACACACATAAACTATGTATATAGGTCCCAACTAATATGTGATAAAATGCAATTAACTAGCTCACTCAAATCATTGATATTACATGTACTCAGAATACATAGGTCGTTATGTGAAGTCCGATCACCTATACTATGTGTAGGAAGGTTGGACACACATAAACTATGTATGTAGATCCCATAACTAATCTGTGATAAAATGCAATTAACTAGCTCACTCAAATCAGTGATATAACATGTACTCAGAATACATAGGTCGCTGTGTGAAGTCCGATCACCTATACTATGTGTAGGAAGGTTGGACACACATAAGCTATGTATGTAGGTCCCATAACTAATCTGTGATGAAATGCAATTAACTAGCTCACTCAAATCAGTGATATAACATGTACTCAGAATACATAGGTCGCTGTGTGAAGTCTGATCACCTATACTATGTGTAGGACGGTTGGACACACATAAACTATGTATGTAGGTCCCAAAACTAAACTGTGATAAAATGCAATTAACTTGCTCACTCAAATATTTCAGATCAGTGATATTAACAGACAATTATGCCATATGTATACAGTAATATTTCATCATACAGCAGTAAGCTAAAAAAAAAAGTTAATAATAATCATGATAATCATTTTGCATCTTGAAGTTTTCATTCCTTAGATGAGGAGTGTTATGAGTCTAACATCAGTTGAAAAGGAGGCATCAAACTTATTGTAGGTGGTACCATCTTGGATGTTACTAAACCTCCCCAGACTCCCTTCCCCATTATTGTAACCCCTGTTACTTGTGGTTTCTGTGATTCATTAATTGGTAGAATTCAATGTTTACATATTAGCTTTTCATATCTTTAGTTGTTCATTTGATTGCAAACAGTCTAGTGTTTATTTAGAGCATTCATAAAGTTAGACCGCGGTTCACAGTTCCTTATTCGTCATCCAGCGACTCATAGCCGCACCACAAGCAGCGCCCCCTGGCGTCAGATTTGGGATACAAATATGCAAAGATATCGATACCACATGAACTCTTGTATATAGATGAAGCTAGGTATTCGTATTGTTAGAAATCAGATCTGTTATTAGATTATATCCGAATATGATTTAAATATATTAATTTTATTTCAATTAGTGTGTATTTGTTGATGTATGTTCTGAAATATCCTTCACTTTCTTACAGGTTGATATACTTTTCACTGATGACTGCAAGAAATAACACTGGGATGTAACTTGGTTGCTCATATGGTTCCGATGTATTTGCAAGAATTTAGAATTTAGCTAAATCTGCAAATACATGTACAATTTGCACCACAACAATCCGGTGCAGATTTCATTTAAATCTGCATCTGGATGAACGTTAAACCTTGATGTGGTTGTACGTTTAACCTTGATGTGGTTGTACGTTGAACTTATTTCTGAGAAAACATTGAACCTGAATCTGGTTATAGGTTGAACCAGTAATTGGTTATAGGTAACACCAAATTTTGGTTAAGGGTTTTCCGTGGTTAAACGTTGAACCAGAAACGGGTTCAACGTTTACCTTTCAGTTCAACGTTACACCTTTTCGTGGTTGAACGTTTAACCTCATTTCAGTTCAACGTTAAACCTTGATGTGGTTGTACGTTTAACCTTGATGTGGTTGTACGTTGAACCTATTTCTGAGAAAACATTGAACCTGAATCTGGTTATACGTTGAACCAGTAATTGGTTATTGGTAACACCAAATTTTGGTTCAGGGTTTTCCATGGTTAAACGTTGAACCAGAAACTGGTTCAACCTTTACCTTTCAGTTCAATGTTACACCTTTTCGTGGTTGTACGTTTAACCTCATTTGAGTTCAACGTTGAAATTTGCTTGGTGCTACGTTGAACCAGTTTATGGTTGCAACCGAGTTACATCCACTTTATGGTTGAACGTTTACTCAGCGTTTTTACAGTGTATAGCCCCCCCCCCGCTATAATCCCTGGCGACGGCGATGTCCAATATATTGCGTTAAGGGCAGTTTCTAGGAAATAATGACGTGATTCAACCCAAACTTTGTATACGTGTTCCGTAACCTCGAATTTTGGCTTTTCGGGAATTCAATTTGTCTGATATCCAGGAAAAGTATTTACACGGGATTTTACAGAGTCAGTTATCACGATTTCCATACTATGGCTGTAGTGTTCATATTTGAGAGGCGAAAATGAACAACTTAAATGCCTTGTGGCGTGGATTATTATGGACTTCTTGTTCGACAGCTCTAGTAATTGCGACCAGACTTGGAAATATGTACGACAGATACAGGCCTTTCTGATATAGGTCCAGTCAAAAGATTTAGTTACATTCCAGTGCATCAACTTGTATTTTGATCTAATCGAGAAATTGGTTCTAGTTTTCAGAGGATAATATATCAGAATATGACATATCTGTCTGTTGGTTCGTGAAGATCTGGTAAAGACTGAAGTGATACATGAATCGCTGTTTGGTCTTCAGTATAAATTCGTTTTCATACGTCTACCGTGGTGCACCGTTCCCATGGTAACCTGTAGATGCAGAAAAACGGACGAATTTTACGAGGGAACACCTTTACGAGGGAGGTGCTGATGATCAGAATAAGATGCCCTCTATTGCATGTAGATGCTCCCACCGTTTACAGAGATATTGGAGTTTGAAATCGAAATCTGATATTCAGGGATTTATGCAAATTAGATTTGGTGATAATGATAATGATCCAAATTTAAGTCTTATTTCTTTCAAACCTATAATATTGCTTATTCATAGCATTAAGCGTTTGCATTTGAGACAATTCTAGGTATTTTTTGCAAATACGATTACCATAGCAACGTATAACCAAGGGTTTTATTTTAGAAATGTCCGGTTGATACAATCTTATTCTTATTTGCAATCCAACTTTGTACCAGATCCAAAATCTCAGATCTAATATCTCAGCAACCAGTATGATTATTTTCATGCAATAAATGTAAAATTTTCAGAAAAAAAATATAGCAACAATATATCTAGTCCCTGGAGTTTTTGCATTTGAGTTCCCCTTTAAGGATCTGATGTCAATGAGATATTTTAAGATATCAATGATGTCTTGCTGGCATCATTGAACACTGCTGACCGCTTCTCTCTTGCAGGAAACTAGACTATTGTATGTATACTATTATTTATTCTTGTAATTTGGTGCTAATACTATTATATGAATTCGGTCGTTGGATTATGGACGCGGAAATTCTTTAATGGACGACGGCTGAATATTGAATGACGGACTAGACGCTTGTATGCTGTATCGTTTGTTTATTGTTCTTTCAGTTATTGCTCCGACTTCGAACGTTGCTACCATTGTGGGTGTGATGGTAGTCATCATTCTTGTGGCTTTGGCCATCATTGGTGCTCTGATTTACCGTCGAAAGAGCCGCAAAACAGGAAGCTTTGGAAGCTTTTCCAACAGTACGTCGTCGTCTGCGGAATTGGTTGTCCATTGTGAAGAGACAAAACATAAACCAGCCCCGACGGGTTGGCTGTTGGGCAAGCGTGGAGAAGTCGTTAAGGTGATCCCACCTCCCACTGATGAGCCTGGAAGAATCTAATTCTCGATGCCGATAAGGCACTCATTCCAGTCTGAATATTAACCGTGCACAAGACTCCATAGGAAGCTGCAATAGCATGCATGAGATAACATATTTCATCTGACATTTGACTCGTTAATTATGTGATCCATAATTATGAAATTATGAAATCTGAAAGTCTTGAAACTTGCCAATCTCTTTTCCCTTTCGGGGAAAAAATATATTTACGGTATAACGTCACATTTTCAAAACGGCCAGAAATATTATCGTCCGGCCAACAGCACTCGCTTTCATCTTCTCTAATATCAATCTTGTAGTGGGGTGAGTTAATTAAAATAATCGTAATACGCCGAACAAAAACACTATTTTTTCACACTTTATATGGAGTTATATATTCGGAAAACTTTAAGCCTTATCCTTAAGTTGGTGAGTGGAAGGCCAATATGAAGGCATCATGACGTCATTGTATTGAAAAAAGCTGAAGAACTCCTGATTTTGTCCCATTACCCTGAATATGTTTGGTTTGTCTGTGGCTAGGAAGCTAAAAATATATACACTATATTTATGGGTGAAGCTCTACCTGGAAATGTAAAATATATAAATTATATATATATGGTTGAAGCTCTACTTAGAAATGTAAATTATATACAGTATATAATGGGTGAAGCTCTACCTGGAAATGTTAAAATTTTACAAGGGCTGCTCTGATCACGCCAGATTAACGTGATGTTCCCAAACAGATATTTTATGGCTCAATATATATATTCCTGAACAAAAAATGTTCAACAAATTAAAAAATATATATTTCATGTGAAATAAATTGATTTTGGACACTTCCTGGTAGATATAAGTAAAAAACCTTTTTCGTTTCCATTTGGTCATCGCTCTCGGGATACAAAGAAAAACTT